>JAVGWN010003135.1:0-10535 GCA_034552555.1 Semaprochilodus insignis | reverse complement strand
TCTGATCATTTCTATAATAGAATACTTTTGAACTAATTATCAAAAGACACAAAAGCAAAAGACTTAACACGGCTTTTAAACCGCTACCACTAAAACACCCATCAGAATATTAGATATATTAATTTATATATTAATAATATTATTATTATTATAAAAGTATTTGCCATTCTTTTAATAAATATAAAATTTGATTAGATATATAATGAAATTAAGTGTAACTATTCAAATATTAATCTAATACACATTTAGTTACTGAATTTCACTTCACAAGTAACTTATTAGTTTATCTGAACATATAATTTGCACATTATAGAACTTATAAAAAATAATTATAAAAATAGAGTTGAATTTTGCCATTACTCTGTTGAATTGTTATTAAAAAAAGAAGTACAGAAAGAATTCTGATTTCTGAAACTTTATTTAATATTAATTTCAGACTTTCTCTTATAATTTTGTTCATATTTACTGTTTGTTATCATAGAAAATCACATGCTTTAAAGTATCCATATCGGTATTGCTTATTAGCCTTGGTATTGCTTAATATTGGATCAAATGGAAAATCAGTGGTATTTTCCATCCCTACTGTTCAGACAGAGTCACATTGCTGCATATCGGATACATAAGGGAATCTATAATGGAATAGAATATGTTCTGTTCTGTAATAGAATATTTTTATTATGTAAGATATCACTGCTTACAATAAAACAAAAATTTTTTTTTTACAGCTGTGTATAAACTTGTGTGTCCAAGTTACCAGATGTTCTACTGCTACACAAAGACTGTTCATTCACTGAATTTATCATTCTGGAAAAAAAGATCAAATATAAAATGTGCCAGAGTTTCCACACAGGCTACAGTTTACATTTTTGTTCAATACAGTAAACAAACAGTCATTAATTATTAACATTATATGTTAATTATTTGTACTGCATTAATAGTGATTAATATGTAGTAGAGGATGTGTTAACGTAAATACACAGAATATATACACAAATGCGTGAATTGACCAGAGCCGGGCAAACATTTTGCATATGACTGTATCTTGAAAATGGCAACTTTTCAGGATAATAATAACAAAAAAAAAAAACACTTAGAATGCAATTTTACAAACTTTCAATGTAAAATTGGGATATTCCTTATTAGATGTTCATACAATGTAACTATAAAGACACAATGTAAAGAGCACCAAGCTTTTATAAAAACAATAAATAAATAAATAAATAAATAAATAAATTATGATTAAATAAAAAAAACAAACAGAAAAGCCTGCTTTGATATTGATATTGACTGTATGAAATGTGTTCAGTTGACTCTGAGTTTGATTGACACATAAATATGGAGCCTGTGTGACAGGGCTGTTAGTGTTCACCTGAACTGAACACATAACTTTACAGTAGATATGGTTTGTATTAGAAATTGATATTCATCCAAGAAATCACACCTTCACTGGAACAAATTTAACAGGCACCATTAAAAGATTAAACATAAATATAATGGCAAAACATATACATATACATATATATATATATATATATATATATATATATATATATATATATCTCACAATATGTGAAATATATGAAATATATATAATGACAAATGTTCTAGTGAATACATTTGTGTGTGTGTGTGTGTGGGTGTGTGTGTGTGTGTGTGTATATATATATATTATATATATTGTATTCACTAGAACATTGTCATCGTCTATATATACACAACTATACTATATACTCTATACTACACATGTACAGCTATATACTTGAGAGATACCAGAAAAATGCCTAACAAGCCCCCATTAAATGCACACTTAGCTGCTTACTGTTTATTTGCTGAATGTAACAAACAGTATCACTGTACAATAAAACTACTCCTATAGAGGCTTATGAATGGTTTAAAATTAGTTTATTACTTAGGTTTATTATTTTTGACCTGCGACTCTCCAAATAATGAGCCCACGTTAATATACACTGTAAAACCTCAGATCTCGCTGGTTCCTGATTTGATTTTGTGTTGTCATCAGGCAGCTTTATACCCGTCAGTTTCAAACATACACTCATCATCAGAAGAACAGTTGCACCCAGAAGGAGGTGTGGGACTGCAGTGCTGTTGGGAAGGAAGATAAAGGTTACCAGGAACAATAAATGATGATACATTTAGACTGATATGATCAATATTTATTGAGCTACACGTACAGAAGTAGTGTCTCTCAGTATTAACCCAACATGCCAGATGTCTCGGCATGGAGTTGTAGAGGTTCCTAATGGTGTCCTGTGATAATCCATCCCATGCAGCTTGAATATCCTCACACAGTTCCTGCAGATGGTGTGGTAGAGGTGGAGGTGGAGGGACACCGGACCTTCTGGACGTGTGACACATGAAAACAAACCGTTCATCTTGGTGCTGACCACGGTGCTTCCACACACAGATTCATTGGTCATCTCCACCAAGACAAAAGCGGGATTCGTCACTGAAGATGACCCGCTGCAATTCTGAGTCACTCCATGACAGTCTGGCTCATGACTCATGGAGGAAATCACTGCTTGCTGAATGTCTGCAATCATGGCTGGGTCAGTCAGGTACAGTGATAAGGCCCGTCTTTGCTTATGAAACTTGAATCACTTTGAATGTCTCACGATGTCAAACCTACCGACGAGTTTTATTCCTGTCGGTTGATTCCTTCTGGGTGCGGATTGGAATGGAAAACCCCCAAATCTCTACTGTTCAGACTGAGTCGCATCAGTACCACTTTTTACTTTGTGACTTTATTTCTAAAAGGCACAGAGTGACAGATATAAAGGGAAAGCAAAAAATGTAAATCTTTTACAGGACTCCTGTAATTTATTCTCACGTGGGCTTCTCAGAATAACATTAACATCAATCGCCGTCAGCAGCTCCTCTGGCAGCAGTGCCTCTCTTATCTCCTTGCATTGTGCAGGTAGGACTGAGTTACTGTAGTTACAGGGAACAACAGCAATGATTATGTGTGCGGGGTGGTGCTGAAATATATTAACCTACTGACTATCAGCTACTGACCCTTTTCTTTATTGAGTGATCCACAGTTTACCAGAGCTTCACTCGCCATGGTCAGCGACTGTATGATTTTCTGACATGGGTTATACAGTTACTTAGTACCTGATTTTATCAGTCGGCCTTTAGCATTGTTTGTTACAGTACAATAGTTACCATAGTCCACGAAACTGGGAATGTCTCTCCTTACCTATTTCACAGATGAAACATTGAAATTTCCATTGACCACTGAACTGGAATGTCTCTGGTTTTCATTTCCGAATTCTGGTCACCGTAGTGTTACGTTAGTGAGCGTGTTCGGCCTGTGGGATTGTGTCCACTGGCGATGCGAGCCAGCTCCCTCTTTGTCTCCCAGCGTAGAAGGGTGGACGCCCAGCGCTCCAACTCTGGCTCGGCAACGCACAGCAAAACCTGAACACAAAACAGCACAGCACAGCATCTGAAGAAACAGTTTAACCAATTGTAGATGATCCGCCAAAACATGTTTGGTATCTGATGTTTGCTTCGTTACTTTAGAACTGGAGCTACAAAGCTAAGTAGCTAATATGTAATAAGAGCTACTACAATTAGCATGATGCTAATGATATGATGATAAATAAGGCAAAATGAAACTCTTTACACCAAACATGTACATAGTAAGACAAGACATGTGGCATATAACATAGACGGGCAACAATTTAGGATTCAAGATGGCTGCTACAGTTTCCAGCTTTGTGCTAAAGTACTTAAGTCAATCATGATCAGAGGTGGACGAAGTATACAAACCACGTAGTTGAGTTAAAGTAGAGATCCCCAAGGTAAACTACTCCTCCACTGTCAGTAGAAGTTCCTCCCTTTAGACCTCCACTGGAGTAACAGTACTAAAGTATTTACCTTCAAATGTACTTAAGTATGGAGAGTAACAGTAGCATGATTTATTATGGCTCTGATGTCCTGTTATCATTTCTGGAACAAGACTCTTAATCAGCTCATTGTAGGTGAAGAGACTCCAGTGTCTCTCAGTCCACCAGTCTTTAATAGAAGCTCATTAATTAGTCTGACACTGACGTCTATTCAAATGATCATAAACACAGAACACTGAAGGAGAACAGGTTCCATTAGCTAGAACTATAAAATAACTTTTTCCAAACAAGTAAAGTTTCGGTTTAAGATTTATTTGCAACTTGGTTACAAGTTAAAGTTAAACTGAAGAAAGAAACTGCTTTAAAGAGGATCACTAATGAGTTTTCCCTTACTGTACTGCATCTGTAGGTCTCTGTTCATAAACAGAAACTAGCCAAAACACATTTACTGTAACAGGTAACAGTGTTTGTATAAATTCAGAAAAAGACACTCACTGGTCAGGAGTGCATGTGTACATATGTCTATATTGTGGTCTATTTACCCACAAAGTCAGGAACAATATGTTTGATCTGTTTACTAACCCCGTCCTGCTTTACCCACCTTCCTCCAGGTGGTCCTTGATGTAGTCCAGGCCTGAAATGGACATTTCCATGGATGCTAAGAATCCATGAATGAGCTCGTTTCGTTTTGACATGTTACATTTTTACGTACACATGAGCCGAAAGGAACTACAGATTTCCCATAATGTAGTGGAGTAAACAGTCAGATATTGAAATGTAGTGGAGGTAAAGTACGTCCAAAAAAGGAAATACTAGTTCAGATATACGGAAAAACGACTTAAGTACAGTAACTAATTACATTTACTTAGTTACTGTCCACCACTGATCATGATAGATAATAATGTGTCACCAAATGTCACATAATCCACATAATCAAATCTATTAGAGATTACTGAACAACTCCACACACTTTGAGGCGAGCGTTTTAATGATTTAGGCATGCAGTTCACATAGCTGACCGCTACATTAGCCTTGCGCTGTTTTGACCTGTGGTCGTAATATTTCTATATAGCGGTGTTAAGTGCATGCCTATATCATTAGACACTCGCCTCGAAGTGTGTGGAGTTGTTCAGTAATCTCTAATAGATTTGTGTTATGTGGCATTACACTGACATACCAAAAGTCATGGGATAGCAGTATGTCAGTGTATGATTATGAAGTGGCGTTACCTCATGGGACGGCTTGGGAACACCCCCACCTGTATAAGCTGTGAAGTGTAGTCTTGTGAGTGAGGCTGAACACTGGTCAGCATGCTCATGGCAAGGTGACTTGAAGTATCAGAGTTTGAACGAGGCATTACAGTGGAACGCCTCGATTGGGCTCATGTTGGGCGAACGTGCAGGCTACACCATTCGTCGGTAGAATGCTACTCTAACAACCTCTGGACACCTTGGCACGGTGGCATTATTCTCCCTGGAATATCCCATCATTGAGCAGTGAAACGTAGCATGCACTGGTCAGTAATGTGTTTAGGCGGGACAGCTGACCTAAGCCATACCATCAGAACACACCCTGCACCAGAATGGAACCACCACCAGTCTGCACAGTGCCTTCTTGACAACTTGGGTACATGGCTTCACAAGGTCTTCAATAATTCACGCCGCCTTGCCATGAGCCCGCTGGCCAGCATTCAACCTCACTCACCAAGTCGTCCCCTAAGATGCTTGCAGATGATTGTTCCCCAAGACACATTTCCTTGAAGCTTAACGTCTTGCAATATAGCAGGGATCATCAAATCTGGCCCTGGAGGATCAGTGTCCAGCACAGTTTGCTGATTTTCTTGCTCAACACACCTGGTGCCAATTTATTTGTTTACTGGCAAGTTTGGCATGTGTGGTCTCAGCAGGGAAACTGGTCTGATTTGCAATACAGTGTCCTGCCTTTTGTCTGGCAGCAGGTTTGAGGGGAGGGCCCAGTGCCTGTAACAGCAGCTCCAGTGCTAAAGCTACGGAAACAAACCCAAGACACCAAACACGTTTCAGGGGAAAGCAGCGTTGACTAAATTCCTCCGGATCCAGATGAAGGTGTGACTCACAGATCCGTTGTTGGAGGATATCTTGTCCGTGTCCTGTGCTGGTGTGCTGTCTTTTGTACCCCCTCTGGACTCAGAATGCTCCTCAGGTTCCACCCAGTTCTGCTCCACTTCACTGTTCAGGCTGTCAAATTTGGAGCGGAACCAGCTGTGCGCCTCCTGTAGGTTCTCCGAAATCTGCGGGTATGGAGAGAAATGCAAAAACAAAGGCAGAATCCTTTGAGAGGTGGAGGTCTCTAAAATAAGCCAGTGTGGTCCATATCATCACTGTGGGTTTTAAGAAAATTGATAACACTAATTTGATGATAATTCAATTAAAACATTTTTTATTGTGCTTTGATTTTGAAACTGCATTCCGGTTTTCCTGATCTTTTCAGTTTTACTACTTTATTTAAATCTATTTAATTTTATTGCTTTAAAGAAGCAATTTATAAGATGACACAATCTGCCGGAATCCATACTCCAAACAAAAGGGGGCATCATGTCAACAGAAAATGCACAGTCCCTCCTCCTCTCTCTTCACTCCTTACCAGTCTAGAAGATACGTTACAGCATCAAACTTCCTCCCTTTCCTCTCCAAGAGCGTCTCCAGCGGTGGACATCGGTCACTCACTAAGTGCTTTAGCCTTTGTTGTGTTTACTGCTCCTTTCATTGGCTACCTGCCCTTAAATGATCTAACCGACCTAACATGAGAGATAAGAGGTTAGAATAAGCCGTCGGTGCAGCAGCACTACGTCTTCATCCTCTCATGCTGGACTGATTTCACTCCTACAGCGCTACAGTGACTCACTATCACCTCCTGAGGTACAAGAAACCACGTTCAGCAGCAAACAGAGGAAGTGATATCAACACAAGCAGAAGTAGAGTTAACACTGGTGCTGCTTTCCACCACTGGAGACTCTCTTGGAGAGGAACGGGAGGAAGTTTGATTCTGAACTCACAATGTATCTTCTAGACTGGTAAGGAGTAAAGGAGGAGGGACTACTGATTTCCTGGTGATATGTCGCCCCCTAGTTTTACAATATGAATTTGACAGGTTGTGTCATCTCACAAATTGCTCCTTTAATTATGAGCCTAAAGCATTAATTGCATAAATATTGACTACATGTCTACTGTATTTCAAAGCTAGCATCACCCACACGTAGTCGCGCTGGTTCAATGTAAACACAAGTGTGATGGTGGATGTACCTGCTGGGACTCCTGGCTGACCTCCCTCATCTTCAGCTCTGTCTGATTTCTCTCTGCTCTTAACTTCACTACACACTTCTCCAGAATCTACACACACAGACATGCATACACACTTTGGCACTCAGCCTGAGGTAGAAACACCCCTCTAGGCTAGTAACTCGGCTCCCCTACTCGCCCCAGTCATATCCCATATGGTTTAAAATGATTGATTTTGATGTCGTATGTTACACAGTTTTACATTTTTCAAAACCTACCGTTCACTCCTACAGTCCATACACAGACACTGAGCTGCAAAAACAGCCTGTTTATTAAAGTACTGTTTCTGTGACATCATTACAAGCAGTACATTTGCATATATCTCCAGATTACCTGGTATCTTAGTTTATGTCCGTTTTATCAGTTCTAGTTATGGTTTAACAGCTTTATTTACCCTTCACATTGTGTTAGAATTTGTACAACATGCAGAGGATTCGACCCTTCCTCTCGCAAGAGGCCACCCAGGTGCTGGTCAAGTCTCTGGTCAT
Source organism: Semaprochilodus insignis (assembly GCA_034552555.1). Lineage (NCBI taxonomy): Eukaryota > Metazoa > Chordata > Actinopteri > Characiformes > Prochilodontidae > Semaprochilodus > Semaprochilodus insignis. The sequence goes on along the minus strand of JAVGWN010003135.1, from coordinate 2,861 downwards.
TTCTAAGCTAAACTACTACAACTTGCTCCTCTCTGGTCTTCCTCTGTGGATCATCGGACCCTTGCAACTGGTTCAGAATGCAGCAGCTCGGCTGGTCTTCACTCTTCCCAGATTCACCCATACCAAGCTTGCCTATAAAGCCAAGAATGGACCAGCCCCTCCCTCCTTATGGCAATGGTTAAGAGTCAATCTGTACCTCGAGCCCTTCGAGCTTTAAGTACAGCTTGGCTTCACCCGCCGTCCCTGAACATACATGGAAGACAAGCGTCCAGACTCTTCTCTGTCCTGGCTGCCAGAACGTCCTACAATGAACTTCCGCTGGCTGTCCAAACAGCAGACTCTCTCAGGGTCTTCAAGCACAGACTAAAGACCATCTCTTTTTAGAGCACTTAAGTGAGTGAGCGCTAATAGATGTGTATGTTGAAATACTTTGTTTTGGCACTTATACTGAGCATAACCTTTCCTCTCTCTAGGTATGAGCGCAGGGTTGGGATCGCTAGGTGTTGCACTTCTGCTGTATTTAACTCTGTGTTCTTCTTTCTAGGTAGCAGCACTGGCCCTTCTTCAGGCAGCGTCTGAGCTCAAGGTGAGTTTTAGACTCTGTTACTAGCTAGGAAACATTCTCTGACTGAGCACTAAGCAGAGTTGTAAGTTGCTCTCGATAAGAGCATCTGCTAAATGCCTTCATGATGTACAGACCAACAGAAACAGCAACATCAGGCACACTTATATCAGGCACACTAACAAATATATATCAGGCACACTAACAAAACAGGCTGTATAATCCTAAGTGGCTGGAAAAGCCTTAATTTTTAAACACTACCGAGTTTTAGACCATTGGTGGAGTCTTATTGTACAGCAGGAAGTGAGACTGCAACCCTGTGAAATATGATGCTTTTATCTGCGCACAATGGTTCAAAGCTGTGTTTGCTAGTCATGCACTGGCAACAGGGTGGCCAAACGTCCGGTTTTAGTTTTTTCAACTCCCAGTCCTCCGGCCGGCGCAGTACCTGGACGGACGCCTATTAGTCCTCTTTCCGGGATGAACTATTTAAAATGCTCACTTGCTAACAATATTATGTGTGCCATTGGCTCACATCTGTGTCAAAAGACATGCCTTGCATTTCACTGGTTTACCAAAGTCATGTGACATCGTGACACGCCTACCGGCTAACCGCAGGTCAGCCCTCTAAATGCTAGTCAGTCAGTAAGCTCTTGTCTGACTCACAAATTTCATCCATTCCTCCCAGTTAAGCGGGTAAAGTAATCATGTATGTGTTATATAGGTTAGGTTAAGATTTTAATTCTGTTCTGTTATCGTGCCCGAGCTACTCGTGCCCTTTATGATGTCCTCCTTTTTGGGGGTTATGATAGTGGCCACCCTAACTGGCTAGCAGTTTTGAACAGTCACCACTAAAACAATCGGTTTTGGTAGTGACAAAATGGAATGAGCAGTGCTCACTGGGCAGAAGGCAGGAAACACCCTGGACAGACCGCCAGTCCATCACCCAGACATACATATTCACTCACACACTCAGGGGGCAGAATTTAGCATCTTCCATTCACCTGAAAATATGTCTCAGACACGGGATGAACATGTCCACAAAAAAAAATACCCGAATCGCCCCCAGATGGGAATCGAACCCAGACGCTTCTTGCTGTGAGGCGACTACGGCACCCACTGTGCCTCCGTGCCGCCTGAAGAATCAGAAAATTCTCCAAGTCGTCGGCCATTTTTCAGTACTATTTTCAGTATCTTTAGACAGCTAAACCAAAGAACTAACCTTGCATTTCTCCTGCAGAGTGTGACTGAGGGTTCTGGCTGCCTGGAGCTCCCCCTGCTGGCCGGAGGACAGACTTTGCAACTCAGCCTGCAGCACTGCCATCTCACCTTGCAACTGCAGCAACGACTGAGACTAACAAACACACACAAAGCTGTTTATGACTTCTAATGTTCTGTATGAGGTTTATATTTAGTGCTTACTGGCAGGCATTTGTGTATGAAGTGTACTTTAACGACAAAGGAATAATAATAACTCTTCACTTTACATGAGCGCAATCATGCCCTTGTCCTTTGCTGTCATGAGCCGTCAGACTGTGTTCAGTAATATAATCAAACATTACTAGATGAATGGATGTTGCCTAGCATGAGCTACAGTATATTCACTCCGTTCAGGCTGCTTTGTATTGGTCTTTTTATAGCGCTAATGTGGTACCTGTACGTGACATTTCCTTTCATATTCATTCTTCGAGCTCTCAAGGCTTTTCATCTCTGCTTCCAAGTCCTGCAGGAACACAAACAGAGCTTTTTACCCTGACATCAATGTAGCAATAACATGCTTATAGTTTGGACTTTATTGGCTCAAACTATGGGGGAATTAGTGTATGCATACTATTCCTCCTATACATTCATGAGGAGCACTGGTTTTAGGTGAATTCTGGCCTCCATGTTTTCCATTTGCCTTAGGAAAACTGGAAAATCTCGTGTTTGAGTAGAAGGTGAAACATGTCCATTATTGTAAAGTGGATTTTAGACCCTAAGCGGAAGTTTCAGCACTTCAGATTTTGACAGTTGCAGAATTCACACTTAACAGCTTCAAATGGCATTTACACTGTGTTCCAAATTATTATGCAAATAATATTTTCTCAGATTTTCCAAAATTACCTATATGAATTGCAGTCATTGTAATTTTCCAGTCATCAACTATTAGAGTACAATTGAAAGGTTTTTGAACAAACTGCCAATGATAACAGTATATTTTTAAAAAAATAAAACACTCAAAATGCACTCAAAATGCATGTTCCAAATTATTATGCACAGCAGAGTTTTCAACCTTTTCATTTTTATAAAGAACAAAAAA
>JAVGWN010003134.1:0-10537 GCA_034552555.1 Semaprochilodus insignis | reverse complement strand
AAATCAACATTTGAAATATATCAGTCTGTGTGTAATGAATGAATATAATATACAAGTTTCACTTTTTGAATGGAATTACTGAAATAAATCAACTTTTTCATGATATTCTAATTATATGACCAGCACCTGTACATCATAGAAAGTATTGTCACCGACAGTGGATGTGGCGGCTAGAATTGTCTGTGTAAACAGACAAGCGACTCACATCCACATTCAATGCAGGATGGCCCACACGCAGATCCCGCAGATCAGTGCAGCGTTCTTTAGCTTCCATGGCATATAGGAGCATAAGACCCTCCAGAGTGCCTCTGCTAAAACAACAACACTGCACGCCTCACCTGGGCTTGTGAGTTTGCCAACTGGTTGCTAAGTGTTTGCTAAGTATTGAATGGACCGAGGGATGAATAACCAACACATAGAGGAGTGTGTGACCTTATAGCTTGGGCATCTACTTTCAGTGCGTACATAAAGTCTGGTGACTGTCCAGCAAAGAAAACAATAGAGTGTGTGTAGGGGCAAAAATAAATAGGAGGAACAAGAGCAACACATACAGGGGAGCAGGTCAGTTTGCTATGGATTACAGTTTGGGGATCTACCCTGAGTGAATACATGCAGTTTGTTGGCTGTAGGTTAAATGAAACAATATATTTTGAATGGGGGGAAATGAATGGGACTCTATGGGAGAAAAGAGGGATGGGGAAAAAAAGACAAACAGATGAGCCAACCAACATTGAATTTGTGCTGAGATGGTAGCCCCTCCCCCCAAGCCATTCATTCTTAGTAAGAAAAAATCTGGAAAAATCTGTGGCTATGCAAAAACCGGGCAGCCGATTAAAAAGCCGTATACAAGCATTCCCGATCAGACAGAAAATTTTGGAGTTGGAACGATGTCGACATCTTCAAACCTGCAGGACTAATTAGCGGACAAAAAGCTTTTACTAGGCAGTTGCTATGGTATCCCAAGTGGCTGCTATGGTGTTGCAAGGCAATTGCTATGGTTTTCTAGGTGCATGCTATGGTGTTGCTATGATATCCCAGGCATTGGCTACGTTGTTGCCAGGCGGTTTGTTCAGGTATGGCTCAGAATGAACGAGAGTCTATTGAAGAAACGAGGGATAAGTCAGTAAGTAAGTCAGATCAAAAAGGTGTGTACAAGCAAACCATTCCCGATCATACCAAACATTTTGGAGTTGAAACAGTGCTGATATCTCAAAAACTGCATGTCACGCTTCTGGGTTCTTTCCCCATCCTACCGCCCCTTTGGACTCCAATCCCCAGAGTACACTGCTCTGTGACGTCACCATCGGCCAATCACGTTCCACCATCACGTTTGTCATCCCCGGAATTCTAATCATGTACACCTGCTCCTCATCAGCTATGTTTGTATATATATGCTTTCTCTTGCCTTGTCTCTTTGCCAGGTATTGCCAACTCCCATTGCATACTGAGCGTTCTGATTACTCTGTTCTGTTTAGTCCCTCTGGCGTTACACTGTGGGACTTGTTAGCTGACAAAAATGTCTCTCTCTCTCTCTCTAGAAGAAGAAGAACATAAATCAGATCCAGTAGAGTTACTCATTGCCCAATCACTACTTACAAATCAAACATTAAAGAACAAACCAGTGATCATGCACAGCCATTCAGTGCAGCAGGCACGTCCTTGGGATCCTCTTTAACTTTATAGCTACTTGGTAAGTAGCCAAGAGATGATAATCTAAAACTTTTGTATCCCGGATTTCTGTACCTGTGTAGCTGCCGGTAATAAGCTGATAAGACCTGTAATGTTCCATAAACTAAGATGAAAGCTTTGTAGTTACAAAGCTCAACAAAATGTTAGTATCACGTAGAAGTCTTTTCCTGCACTGCCCAGCAGAAACTATTATGCCCTTTACATGTCGGCTCCCATACGAGTAAACATCTTGGACAAGGGGTACGGTATCTCGATCTGAATATTCTTTTTAATTACCGTTCTCAGTTCTAAAGATGATGATTAACTGTGTCAGTATTGCTGGTGTATAGTTATGGTCTGAACAGATATTCCCCTTTAGCTCATGTATAAAATTGGTTCACCATCTGGCATTTATATTTTATACTTACTTTTAAGACACCCTGTATAGGTTGATTGAAATAAAGGTTGATTGATAATTATATATTAATCTCTTTCGCTTACTATAGATCTCCCATTTCAAACATGCCAACACCAGTGGTTCTCAACTGAAATACATAACTAACCAGTTTTGATACCAGATTATCTGTCCCTTTTCAGTTCAAAAATATTTCAGGTGATTCACATGTATGTACACACCATTCAGTAAATGATGCTGCCCAGTTTGCTATTTGGATGCATTTAATGTACAAAATTGATATGTACATATACATATATAGTTCATCATTTATTACAACATTTATCCTGTTACACAGTCATACAGTGACTACTGTCTGGGTAAACTTTTATTATGAATGTTTTGGGAGTGAACTACAGTCATGTATTTTGAGGAGAAAGCTGAGCTTTTTCCAGATGTTATTTTATAGAGACATTAAACAGGTCAATCACGTTCTGCTTCTCTCAGCTCTAAGCAGGAGAACATACAGATTACAGACAGTATCACTCTAGACAGATCCAAACTGTTTCTCCTATAATAGTAACAGAAACATACAGAACATTTTAGTACATTCTCAGAGAAACTCAGGGTCTTAAGTCTGCAGTTTATATACTCACACTGCACAAAAACACTCTGTCCGACACACATGACGCAACATGAGTGCTCACACTCCATGTAAAAAGCAGCCCATTAATTTGAACTTACAGAGTGCCTTATATAGGAAGGAAGGGGGCATTTGGGATTTAGCCGCTAAAAGCTGTGCTACAACAGACATAGACATCCCGCCTTTCCCAAAAGCCATAGGAGTGTCCTATGGGCTCCCGGACATCTGCAAATTAGAGTATATCCCAGATATACCGAACTCCTCCTCTGTTCTTCGTTCTCAGCCAGGAGTGTTTTCAGATTGATTTCTAGCTTCTTCATCTCTTCATTCATTTTCAGTGCTTCTCCATGCTCTGTTTCCACCTTTTTAAATGTACTTTTATTATAAGAGGTATTTTCTTCATTTGTGTTACTATATTTACTTTTCAGGGTTTGAAATGTGACTGTTTCCTGTCTCTACTTTGTTACATATTTTCTGCCCTCTCTGATGTGCTTACTATCAAGGCAGCCACACACAGTGCAGGGCTGACCCTTCATAACTTTGCACCACTCAGCATTTCTGGCAAACCAGCAGTTGTGCTCATGGCAAGTCTTCTGACATTCATCACAGGAGGTCACCATTTGGTCCCACCATGAAGCACCTGTAATGATCACTTTCTCTTTGTAAGGTACTGTGACAGTGAAAGTAAAGTTTTTATCTTTCTCAATCTTCTCTTTATTCTGTTTCAGAGTTTCCTGAACTCCAGTCAGTTCATTCTGTTTCACTTCGCTGAACTTGATGCGTTCCTTCAGACTCTCAACACAGGCCTCAAGCTGCATGCGCTCATTCAGAACACTTACAGTCAGAGTTACGCTTTTTCTCTGTCGGGATTTCAGGAATTTCTCCCATTTCCCAAGCTGATCTGGAAACCTGCTCATATTTTCTTGTGTGTTTCTCAGACTGACGGTTGTTGAAAAGGAAGTGAACAGGTTCATCCTCATCATTGTAACAGCAGGGGACCTTTCCTTCCTTGATGGACTCCAGAGCATTTGTTGGTGGTCCTCCATCTGAGTGTGTAATAAACAGCACTGTAATGTCCTCTATGTCTTTACCGAATAAGGACAGAACTGATTCAAATTTGTAGTGCTGAACCTCCAAGATTTTGACCTCAGATGCTTTCAATACAAGACACACAGCGTTGAGATCCTTCACTCCAGTACCATGTAGAAATAAGTCATGTGGGTTTTGAGCGATTTCCACATCCTTCTCTATTCCCCTGGTGTCTCCATAACCTGGAGTATCAATGATGGTGAGAGAGGAGAGTCTCTCCTCAGAAATGATCTTATAAGCAGTGATTTCTGTGGTTTTAGAGTCTGTTTGATCTGTCTCTTCTTCTTCTGTGATCTCAAACCACACTTTATCCTCAAACTTCACCCCCAGAAAGTAGTTGACCATGGTGTTGATCAGAGTGGTCTTGCCTGTTCCAGTTTCTCCCACCATCAGGATTGTTTTATTATGCGTGTTGGCATATTTCTGTCCAAATGTCCACTTTCTGATCTTGCCAGCCGTGTCTAGATTACGTCTTGTTGTGTGAAGACAGTACAGTGCTGATGGATCTGGACTGAGTTTGACACTTTTCTTGATTAAATCATTTAAAGATGATGATGCACCGCTTAACCTGCAAAATAAATTACAAAGATTAAACATTCACAAACTGAGCTTAAATGAAACATTTTTTTAAATTGCTGTCTCAGACAGCTACAGATAATTAAATAAAAAAGAAAAACTTTCCACCACTGAAGACAGCTAAAGAGACAGATGAAGTTTGATGCTGAACTCACCATGTTTCTTCTAGATAATAAACAGCTGTTAATGCTAACAATGAAGAAGAGGGACTGTACTTATCTTTTCTGGTAGTACTTTATTGTTTGTATAAATTCAACAGGTTCTATCATCATACACATTGCTCCCTGAATATGCTTCCTATAATGCATACTGTGTGTTTGGAGATGCTGTAATTTGTAAAGGAAAATTACTGGAAATTTATACAGCAAAATTACTGGCTTGCTTACAACAATATAGACTTTAACATAATGCGTTTTTTAATTATTTTGTGGTTGAGCTCGGTTTTAATTACAGGATCTGCTGTCATTTTACTTAATCTGTAATGATGCGCCAGGAAACCAGAAAGATCTTGCTGGAAGATCCCGTCCGCCCCAGGGAAGACAATCAGCATGTTTGGGTGTACGTGATCTGCAAGGATGGATTCATACCCAAATTAGTTGAGTGTGCCTTCCACATGGATGAGTGGGTCCAGAGAATGCCACGAAAATGTGACTTCCTTCATGAGCATCGCACTGCCACCATTGAAAATAGCAAGTGGTCATAATAATGTGACAAATGTTCCTGAATGTAAAATTGCTAAAAATTTCCCACCATCTACAGTACATAAGATCATCCAGAGATTCAGAGAATCTGGAAGAATGCAATTGTGTGGTTGGTGCTCCTCCCTAGATCACAGGCAGTAGCAGCTTGTTTAGAGAGGAGAACCAGCAGCAAAAAACTGGCTCTCTGTCCAACGTGGAGAGAGTAGGAAGGTGCTGTATACCACACGCCACAGAGAAACAGAAGAGAGGAAAGTAGAAGAGTAGAGAATGGCTCAGTAAGCTCTATATTATCATTGTGGGGTGTTTTATAACCTTTAAGTGTAAATGAATCGCTCTGGTCCACTCGCACTGGTTTGTGTCTGTCTCTGAGCCTCAACAAGGTTTCCCAGTAAGTGTCCTCGGCCTCCTCCTCCGGCCGAGCCACACAAGGTATTTTATTTAGCTACAGTGAAGTACAGTGAAGACATTCTGTGTTTACGTTGTTTCCACTCTCTGCAGAGTGTCTGGGGCTGCTGTGTGTTCTCCTGCTGACTGCAATCATAGTGCTGTGGATCAAGTTCACTACAGAGAGAGACCAGCTACAGACCAGTTACACAAAGCCTGACTACAGAGAGAGAGACCAGTTACAGACCAGTTACACACAGCCTGACTACAGAGAGAGACAAAGTTACAGACCAGTTACACCAACCTGAGAAAAGAGAGCGACCAGTTACAGACCAGTTACACCACTGTGATGCAACAGCTTCAGAAGTGTCATCAGAAGGTCTCTAACCTGGGTTGAGCAAATCATCTCTAGGTCTAAGATGGTTAACTGCTTTTGGAGTAATTAAGAACCCTGTTTACATGTGGTCGTTTCATGTGGCTAGTATGAGGACGGTATCCTGATAAGATTTTAGTCATATATTTACTCTTGGCAGTCAAATATCTGATTATGGGACAAAAGGTCCGCTTGTTATGTGATTCATCTGTTCAGCCTGTACTCTTTGCGGTTTGGTACTACTGTCTGCCTGTATCTCTATTAGACCTAAGCATTTTGTTCCATCTTGTGCCCACCCGTGTACGTCCTCCGTGATTATCAGGTTTATTTTTACACTGTCATTAAATACGTGAATAGAGTGCAATGTTACCACATCACCATTAAATATCAACCCATCTATCTAAGAATGGCTAAATGTAAAACATACTGATAACTAGAAGAACAAAGCAGTGTTAGCTTAGCAATTACTATAGCTCTGCTCACCACAGAACAGATTCAATTCTGGCTCATTAAATGCATCTACATCTGTAGCATGTTAGCTAAACAAGTTAGCAGTTTAAAAGTGCCACACACCACAGTACAGGTTAGACTGGTGCTCTGATGGTAAGAATGGAGATATTAAAACACATGTCTGAGAGGAGAAAGTCGAGAGACTGTTGTTGGAGTGACAGAAAGCTGAAAGTGAACGTTTCTGACATCTTCATGTTCTCATGGTTAGCTGTTTTTAGTTGCTTATCTCCACCTCAGCTAGCTCAGCTAGCTATCTCTGCCTTATCTAGCTATCTCTCTATCTCTGCTTTTCTGACCGACAAGCCTGTCAAACAAAATCCGAAGACATGGGTTCATACCAACAAACGCCCTATGAAACCCAAAGTCCATATCCACATGGACAGTTTGTTGTCCACTAGTGGGTGCTAATCAGGTGACCTCAACCTGATAGGACACCTTTGGGATGAATTAGAGCAGAGACTGCGAGCCAGGCCTTCTCATCCAACATCAGTGTCTGACCTCACAAATGCACTTCTGGAAGAATGGTCAAAAATTCCCATAAACACATTCCGAAACCTTGAGCCCAGTGGGACCAAACTTTGTTACTCTTCATTTGTTTAAGTATTGTAACAACCTCATTAACTGCAGACATCTTCTCTTCTCTTTCTCATCACAAGGAAGGAGCTAGAATGATAACTAATTAGTTTGTGGACTCGGAGACAAATAACTAATTCTTAAATAAATAATTCTATTGAAAATATGTCGACAATGAAGTATAAAGTATAAAGACATCGGTCATTTTCCTACTCAGAGATACGTATGAATGTTTATGTACTGGCACCAGAATCAGCATCAGCAGATGGACATGGATAAATCAGACAATCACATGCTGCAGAAGAAGAAACGGGTGATATTACAGTGTATGATGAGTCTGTGTTTGTGTGTTACAGTGAGGGAACTGCAGCAGGGCTGGACGTTATTCAACACCAGTATTTACCTCATCTCTACTGAGAATAAGACCTGGAGTGAGAGCAGAAAGTACTGCAAACAGAGAGGAGCAGACCTGGTGATTATAAACAGCACAAAAGAAAAGGTGAGAGAGAGAGAAGCACGTATGTGTGCAGTCAGTTATCTTCCCTCTGTTACTGAGAATGTACATCTGGTTGTTAACAGAACTTCACTGAAAAACCGAGAAGCCGTCAGAAGTCCTTGGATCGGTCTGACTTACCGAGACAGAGAGGGGGTCTGGAAATGGGTGGACAGCTCAGCACTGACCACTAGGTACTCTGGTGGTGATGCGGTTACTCCTCACTGCTACTGATAAAACACAGTGGATTATCTGATTCTGTCTTTCAGGTTCTGTTTTTTTTTTTAACCTAACCGTTATCTAGGAGACGAGGACTGTGTCGTAGTTGGTGAGGGGTCTGATCCTGTAAATAACTGGGCTGATTATCCCTGTAGTCACCAGTTTGTTGGGATTTGTGAGAAGAGTGTTTAGAACTGAGAGTGTATTAGAATGAATGACAGTAAATAGCAGGAATATCAGCAGCTTGTTTGGATCTGTGAGGGAATATTTATCTGAATTGTCTCCAGCGTATTTATGAATAACAGCATATTTGTATTTAATTCATTACTGTCAGTCTCAATTATTAAACTCGCAGGACAAAAATCGGTGACCAAGCGTCTTTAAGGTGGTAGTAACTTCAGGCTCCTGCAGGTGGATGATGGGGCTATAAATAGCTGTGGGGTGTGAGTGATGGGATCCATAGATTGAGAAGAGGTGGTACAGTGCAGGGAATGTCCCGTTCCATGTGTGGAAAATGGCTCCAAAGCAGATGTTAATGATTGGCTAAAAGGAGTGACTGCATTTGGGTGTAGTAAAGACCATAGTGTGAAGGAAGTAGCTGAATCTGCAGGTGTATGGAAGCGTACAGTCATACGTTTCAGTCACAGGTGACTAGTTTTTTGTCCGGTGAGCTTATTCGTCTATTTTAGAGATTAACAGTCTAGTAAACTCCTAGAATCAGATTCAGAAGCCTCTAAACTGTATAATGATGTTAGTTTAAAGATGATAGTAAGTTTATATCAAGATCCTTCAGACAGGTTTAAAATACCAAGCTTTAATGTTTNCAGTGAAAGAGTAGATATGATATTTAGTGTTGGGGTTTCTGTGTAAATGTCTGTTAAATGTTTGATTCCTGACTGTTTGTAGTCACACATATGATCAGAAGGTTTGATTACCCCCTGGAGGCTGAATGAAGTCAGTGCAGGACCGATGTATAATCTGTAGTCGGGTGTTTTATGAAGATTTTTATATAATTTTTATAATTAAAACCTTTATAGGTATTAAACATGTAACTGTAAGAACTTTAATTGTTTAATACATTTATTAGAGGTAATATATTATATAAACAGCATTAAATCATGAATATGTGTTGGTAGTGAAATTTGTGATATTTTATTTATTGATATTTCATGTTGGTGGTGGTTCACTGGATCAGTTGTGCAATCATCACCATCTTTCTGTATCTCAGATATAAAGTTTGGTTTCATAATCTTCTGAGGAACCTGTATCAGCTTTACAAGCAGGTCAAATTTGAAAGTCCCATCACAATCAACCACAAGAGGGCATCAAGGACCAACTTAACAACAGATCCTGTATTATTCAGTTGTATACATTAGGACTGTAGTCAAAACCACTATTGTTGACTCCAAACCCAAAACAGAGTCCAAAACAAGACAGAATGGGAGAGTCCAGGCTGGTTTTATGCATCTACATTCATAATAACTGGTGCATCAACATCCTGAACATGGCGTGTTTGGCTTGTTACTGTCAGGGCAAGTGGTACAGGGAGTTACAGGGCAAGGGTACAAAAACAAGCAGACTGAGAAACAGCTTCTTCCCAAGAGCTCCTCCACAACACCTCACTGCCTGACTGACTGATTACTACCTCTGTACCTCATCATGTTCACTCTGTACTTTAGCACATCCACGCACTTCACACATTCATAACTTATTTATATTTATATTATAACTGTTACTGTAGTTTACTCCTGTTCTCACACTGAGTGCCCTGTCCATATGTAAATACCTACCTATATTCTATATTACTGCTCTTTCATTATTACTTCTTGGAGAGTGTCGCACTAAATTTCGTAGTATGTAGGTATACTGGCAATACAAATTCTATTCTATTCTATTCTACTACTCTGTTCTATTCTATCCTATCCTATCCCATCCTATCCTATTGGTTCTCTGTTAAGTCTAAAAGTTACTCCGCATGTGCTGCAGGTCAGCTTAATACTACTACTGACAGGAAGCCACAGCAGGAATTTCCTGCATTCACACTGAAATGACAAGGAGGCGTGTCTTCTAGCTGACTTTTGACTCTGCGAATGCTTCTTCCTTTTTGACTGACATGGTGGTCAGTGGTGGTGGTCAGTGGTGGTGTTCACTACAATATTCCAAGTGCAGTGTGGAAAACTGAGGAGCTGACCAAAAATGGCCTGCAGACATCATCATGCCCTGGATCAGTGTTTCTCAACCCTGGTCCTGGAGGCCCTCTGCCCTGCGCATCTTAGTAGATCCCCTGCTTTAACACCCCCCTGCAGCTCTGAAAAGGGTTGTTAAAGAGCTGATAAGTTGAATCCTGGTGTGTGCTGCAAGCAGGGAAAGCACTAAAATGTGCAGGGCAGGCTGCTTGCAGGACTGGGGTTGAGAAACACTGCCCTGAAATACAGAGGATCCATACCACAGCCGTGGTATTAGCTTTTCCACTAGGTGCCAATAGGTGGTCAGGTAATAAAACAAAATCGACTCAGAGTGTCAAATGCTGTTGGTTTCTGAGCAATAACCTGATATTTTAATCATTTTACAGTATAAATGAAGGAAAAATGGGGTATTTATTTATTATTAAATTTAGCTTATGTCTAATTATTACATATCACCTGCCATTAAAAGTGAGCTCTCCAGTTGCATACAGGAGTTCCCTACCAATACTGAACCTCTTACACACAGAAATAAAATGTAAAGCATCTTTATTTAGAACCAAGAGCATGAACGATCATTCCATGTACTGATTTTATTCTTTCCACATTGTTTGTTTTGTGGAGGACGACCAGTTACAGCACAATCCTCGTTCTCTCCATGATTATTTGGTTCCCCGCAACCCCAACTTCTTCTGTTGTCTGCAGTAACTCCTGAGTTTACATATATATCC
>JAVGWN010003133.1:0-10538 GCA_034552555.1 Semaprochilodus insignis | reverse complement strand
CTGAATCTGCAGGTGTATGGAAGCGTGCGGTCATACGGGTCTACTAGGAGCAGCTGACAATCCCATTCTATAGGAAACTCTCTTCAGGATTGTGCCAGGGAAGGCATCCACCAAATCTGGCCCTGCGAAATGTGTTGATGCAAGAGCGTCTGAACATTGATGTGGCCTACATCCAGAAACTTGTCCAAATCCAATCACAACTGTTAGTCGTGCTTGTGGAGGCATTACGTGTTATTAGGTACGTTTCAGTCACAGGCGACTCATCTTTTGTCCGATGAGCTTATGTAGCTGTTCAGGCTTATGTGTAATTTTCTGGTGAGAATGTTTTTCTGCTTTTTCCTGACTCGTATTTGATGGCTGTTTTGATTCGAAATGAAAGAAATAAAGGGTTGTCTCTGGCTTTTGCACAGTTGGTGTTGGTGTAATACGCTCAGGGTGGTGTCTATTAGCCCGTTTTGTTTTTTGTAAACATTTGGCGTTGGCCCATCTGTCATTACAATCCACTCTAATCTTAATAATAGCCCCGCGGTGGCCTTTGTAGTGCAGCGGTTAAGCACCTTTTATTGTTTGCGTTGGCCTTAGATCCAGAGGAACAAACCACTCAGCAGTGCTCCAAACATGAAGCCCATTACAGTTAAACGCTCTGTGACCTGCTCGTCTTTCTAATTCTATTCATAATACTCATATTATTCTCCTGACCAGCTCAATTACCTGGTCTTGGTTTCAAGGTAAACTGGAGTAAATCGATCTCAGATCATGATACATCTCCTCCAAGCAGGGTTTCAGGAAGATCAAGGCCTTTCTGAGTGAGCATGAAAAGCATGTATAGAGAACCGTCATGTCATTTAAAGGTTCAATACCAGCATAATGGTTCTTCCCAGAACCTTTATATTTCCATTATTAATAGAAATGTTCCGCCTATTGAAGGTTCTTTTTTACATCCCAACAGGGATGATGCATTTTAGCAATACCCTTCTGCGATGCATAAATCTGAATAGATGCATTTATTGATCCTGTATTATCTTTTATGTACATATTTGTGTCTAAATCTATATTTTACATGTTATTGATCCGATATTGATTTTTTTTATCCTTCATGGCTATTATTCATAAATAAATTAAGGGTGTATCACAGTCTCATAATCATATTATATTATAAGCTCACCAGACGAAAAAAGATGAGTCACCAGTGACTGAAACATACCTAATACATCCATGAGCACGAATAACAGCTGTCATTGCATTTGGCATGGACTGGATACGTTCAATGTTCTGACTCTCTTGCTTAAAAGAATTGTGCAGTTGGGCCAGATTTGGTGGATGCCTTCCCTGGCACAATTCCGAGGAGAATTCCCTGTAGACTGGGATTTTAGCCACTGCTGGTAGACCCGTACGCTTCCATACACCTGCAGATTCAGCTACTTCCTTCACACTATGGTCTTTGGCACGCCCAAATGCAGTCACTCCTTTTAGCCAATCATTAACATCTGCTTTGGGGCCATTTTCCACACATGGAACGAGACATTCCCTGCACTGTAGCACCTCTTCTCAATCTATGAATTCTGTCACTCACACCCCGCAGGTATTTATAGCCCCATCATCCTCGTGCAGCGCCATCTGCAGGAGCCTGAAGTTACTACCACCTTAGACACTAGAGATATTATGAGTCAACTCTATTTTCAGATATTTTCAAAGCAACCATCTCATGTTCTACAGTTGCTAGCTATTCGTGCCTTGAAGAACGTATCAGATTTGAGTGCACTGATGCTTTTTCACATGCAGTAGCCAAGTGGAGTCAGGGTGAAAACCCCCTATATGTGCCCTGAATATTCCTGGACTTACAGCATGAATATGAAGAGGATCATAAATGTGCAGTAGACGTTGATGGTCAGTGCAGAATCTGTACCCTGTGTGAAAGTGTTCAGTATGTATGCTTCAGCCGGGAGTGAGTATATAACGCTGCATTACCAGATGATGAAATCCATTTTTCAGTGAAGGAGTGCACGGTAATGATTTATATATTAATGCTAATGAATGGGAGATGGAGAGAGGGAGGTGTTTAATGCACACTGCCGCTGACGGGTCATGTCAGTGACCTGGTGGTGACCCTAGACTGACCCCAGAGGGCCAATCAGCATAGGGGTCAGTGAGGTGGTCATGTGCCTGCAGAGAAAGAATGAGTGAGAGAGATGGGGGGGTTAGAATGAGAGAGGGGGCATGAGAGAGAGAGAGAGACAGGGAAGTATAGAATGAGCAAGAGGGACACAGAGGGAAACAGAGAGGAGGGAGAGAGAATAAGCAAAAAGAGATAGAGAGAATGAGTGAGAGGGAAATAAAAGAGACGACAGAATGAGTGAGGGACAGAGAGCGAAGGAAGATAGAAAGGGAGAGAGAAACATACAATGAGCGAAAGGGAGTGAAAGAGGAAAAAGCGAGAATGAGCAAGAGGGAGAGAGAAGAGGGAGTGAGAGGGAATGAGCATGAGGGAGAGAGAGATAAAGTAGAGAGAGAGAATGAGCAAAAAGGAAAAAGGGAGTAGAGGAAAAGAAATAGAATGAGTTAGAGGGAGAGAGAGAGGGGGAGAGAGAATGAGTGAGAGGGAGAAAGAGAGTGGAGGAAGAGAAATAGAATGAGTGAGAAGGAGAGACAGGGAGGGAGAATGAGTGAGAGGGAGAAAGGGAGTGGAGTAAGAAATGGAATGAGCGAGAGGGAGAGAAAATGAAGGAGATGAATAGAAAATGAGTGAGAAGGAGAAAGAGAGAGGAGGGAGAGTGAATGAGTGAGAGGGACAAAGAGAGCAGAGGGAGAGAATGAGTGAGAGAGAGAGGGGGAGAGAATGAGCGAGAGGGAGAAAGAGAGGAAGGTGAGAATGAGTGAGAGGGAAAGAGATCAGGAGAAACAAAAGGATGAATAATATAACAGAGAACGAGTGATAGAGAAAAGGTCTGCTGGGGAATGAGATAATGAGAGAGAGAAAGAGAAGCTGAAGGAGAAAGAGGGGAACTCTGTACTGGAGGAGGTCAAGGAGAATCGTGCTGTATGTGACGGAGAGTCATTAACCTTCCCATGTGGGACCTTTAAGGCTTCTCAGCCATTAAAGTACCCGAGTGGTCCGTACGGCCTATCAGCACCTACATCTCCATATAAAACCCCACTCAGTCGCTCTACTGATCAGTTCAGTGCAGCTCAGCTCCGCGCTGTGCTTCATTTTTCTCCCCATTTCATGCCGCCGCTCCGTAATGGAAGACTTAGCCTGTGAAAGACGTGCATCCCCAGGATGGCGCTCTGAATTTGCGGCGTGTAAGATCAGTGGCGATCAGGGAGCCGTTTCCGCCGTCCTTCAATATTAATGAAGACTGATGAAGTGCTCCCGAGCCCGTGTCTCTCAGCCCTGACGAGATTGGATTGACAATCGCAATTAGCAAACACTCAAGTTCACTTCCATCACTTTAATTTGACATGATAAAGGACATAAATAGTTAGAAAGGAGAGGGGGGAGAGAGAGCGAAGGCACTTTCCGGGCCCCCTCTTTTTAAACTTTGTGTCATATGCAGCAGCAATCAGGAGAGCAATTTCAGGTCAAAGAAATCTACACCACCGCGACATCAAGAGCATAATGCAGTTATTCACAGAGGAGCTGTTTAGACGTTTACGGTTAGAAGTGCCTTATTTTTATGTAGCATGCTTTTCCATTTTTTAGAGAAGCCACTCGTGTTATATGGAAGTTGTCGCACCCCTATGTACACATGCTCGAGGCTTGATCACAGTTGTTGTGTTCACACCTGGTTTACCAGAGAAAGCTGTTGACTGCTGTTGTAAAGAGACTCTGTGGTTGTATCTCTTAGCTAATTTGTGGCCATGTGCATCACCACCCAGATAGCATGCGGATATGGGCCAGATCTGGCAAAGCTATGGCACTGCTGGCCCACTGTCAGCACTGGCAGTCTGCAGCGAGCCAATGATGCCCCACATACTTAAAACCTGCATTTGGCCCACCTGTCCCAAAGCAGATCTGGTCCACTTCTGCACAGATATGGCAGATTGCCTACTTTGGGTTGAGGCCCACATCTTGCAACCGGTAGTGATCCGCCCAGGTGCCATCAATCCATACAGCAAGTGGGCCAGACCTGCTGTCTGGACAGTTCTCCCTTAAGAGTGCACGGCTGTTCAGGCATCTTCGCTGACCACGGTCCAGACATTCTGTTTGCTGCCTCTTTCGCTGGGCTCCCCTGTTGAGCCTTGTGGTACTGCTTCCTCGGCAACCTCGCTGCCTATGCTGCTCCTTCCTCATTGCCCTCAGCCGAGCTTGGTATTCTCCCCGGTGTCCCCCACCCTTGAGTTTGTGGTATTTCTGATTAGTCTGCTAAGTACTATCCCACTTCTGACACCAGCGTAGCATCAGCATAGAAGGCGACGCAGGAAAAATATTGCTTTGAGCCAGTACCCTTTTATTGAACATGTCAGCATGCAAGTGTCTCGCTACAGTATGTTATTTTAGCCTAGCAGGCTGAAAATTAATTACCTGCCATGCTAACAATAGCTTGATTACATGCATGCTAACCTTCCCCCTCTTGGCTTGGTAGCATCATGTGGTGGGGAAACCTACCTTGACTTGCATACTAGCCTTCACCCTCTCGGCTTGGCAGCATCATGTGGTGAGGGAGATCTACCTAGACTCGCATGCTAGACCTCACCCTCCCAGTTTGGTAGCACCACATGGTGGAGAGACCTACCTATGCTCCTATTCTAGCCCTCACCCTCCCAGCTTGGTAGCATTCTGTGATGGGGACAGTTACCTAGACTTGCTTGCTAGCCCTCACACTGGTTGCTTGGCAGCATCATGTGGTGGGGAAACCCACCTAGACTTGCATGTTAACCTTCCTCCTCCCAGCTTGGTAGCATCATGTGGTGGAGAGACCTACCAAGACTCGCATGCTAGCTAAATAGACCCAAATAGACCCAATAGACCTAAACAGACCCAATGCTAGCACTCACCCTCCCAGCTTGGTAGCATCATGTGTTGTGGAGACCTACCTAGACTTGCATACTAGTCTTCAGCCACCCAGCTTGGTAGCATCATGTGGTGGAGAGACCTAAATAGACCCAATGCTAGCACTCACCCACCCAGCTTGGTAGCATCATGTGGTGGAGAGACCTACCTAGACTCGCATGCTAGACCTCACCCTCCCAGTTTAGTAGCACCATGCGGTGTGGAGACTTACCTAGACTCACATGCTAGCCCTCACCCTACTAGCATGTTAGCATCGTGTGATGGGGTTAGCTACCTAGACTTGCATGCTAGCCCTCACTCTACCAGCTTGGTAGCATTGTGTGATGGGGGACTCCTAGCTAGTGGGTGGACTTGGACATGACTATTTTGAAGATAGCGCCAAAAACTACAACAGGGACAAAAAATACTGAGCTTCTCATTAGCGTTCCTTAAAACTAGTCCAACTTCATGCAAAACATTCCAGAGGAAAATCTTAATGCTCAGATTTTGTTGTTGGACAAAGTAGGGCATGAGATGCAGGAGAGATAAAGCTGCATGATGGGTTTTAGCATCTTGCCAAATCTGAGCACAATGTGTGACTAAAGCTCAAGAGGAAGACGTGTGAGATAATCGGCCTCAGATAAGTGTCGTTTGTCTTTCCAAATGATCTCGTTGTTGTTTAGGAGAACATCTACTGAGATATTAAGGACGTCTCGTTTTTGCAGCAGTACCAATTTCAGTCAGTTTTGAGCAGCAGTATGCGCAGAGAAATTAAAAGACCATTCTCGTACCCTCAGGATTGTAATGAGTGCTCTTATCTCACCCCGTGTGCCTCTGGGCAATCGTCAGCAGTGTCCCAGATCCACAGAGACCTGCTGCGGGTGGCACTGCAGAAGTGGAGGGTGTGCGGCTCCCACCCCGCGTGGAAGATTAATGTCGCCCGGCACTTTCACAAAAGCGCTGCTTTAGGAGTCAGTGGGAGGTGAATGGAACTGGAGGAGAGGAAGGAACAGGGAAGAGTGTGTGTTTGTGTGTGGGTGTGTTTGTGTGTGGGTGGATGGGTGTGTGGGTGGGTGTGTGTGTATTGGTATAATGGGCAAACACTATTACTAGAGATAACTGGAAGTGTGCCATAGCAAAAGAATCTAAATGCATGAGTCCCTAGTGGTGATGTTTTCCCTAAAAGGAAACTGCATATATATATATATATGTGTGTGTGTGTGTGTGTGTGTGTGTGTGTGTGTGTGTGTGTGTGTGTGTGTGTATGCACTCCTTTTAAAGCCCCTTTGCAGTTGATTGACAGATACATTTTCCTGCGCTCCCCACTCCGGCCTTCAGCAGGACCATCTCTGCTCCTGTCACTCTCCTCCATTTAGCACAGCAGAGTGTGGAAATGAAAAAAAGCACCTGGGTTCCTAGCCTCCACCTTCAAGGAACAGTTTGGCAGAAAATCAAATTTGCACAACCACCCCATCCCCTCCCCCTCTTTACCTCAAATGTAGCCAGTCAACCAAGACATATTTACAGTCTGGAGTTAGCTTCTTTGGTTGTGCACTGGAGCTGTGAGACTAAAATAGCTAACATATGATAGAAGCTTATACCTGACTAGCACAGGTAAACTGCATGCCCAATGCTGTGTTTAGAGAACCGCCATTGTCAGCATTGATACTTGACCGATGGCAGCAGGCAGCCCAGCATCAGGAGGTCATTTAACAGGGCCACTAACCAATCACCATGCCCCGCTGAACCTACATTCCCATGAAAATACACCTTCTGCTGACTCTCAGCAGACCCGATATGAAAGGCTGCTCGTGTAGGAGGGTATGAATGCAGCGCTCTTCATTTATTCATCACCACTTACCATATAGGAGCACTGTTTTTACAGACTGTAGTCCATCTACTTCTCCGTATACTTTGTTATGCCACTTTTACCCTGTTCATCAGTGGCCAGGACATCACCCCACAAGACCACCACCACAGAGCAGGTATTATGTGGGTGGTGGATCATTCTCAGCACTGCAGTGACACTGACGTGGTGGTGGTGGTGTGTTAGTGTGTGTTGTGCTGGTGTGAGTGGATCAGACACAGCAGTCCTGCTGGACACCTTGGTATCACTGCTGGACTGAGAATACTCCAAAAAACAAAACTGTCCAGCCAGCAGTGTCCTGTGGGCGGTGTCCTGTGGGCGGTGTCCTGTGGGCGGTGTCCTGTGGGCAGCATCCTGTGGGCAGCGTCCTGTGACCACTGATGAAGGACCAGAGGATGACCAACACTGCACTATGCAGCAGCAGATGAGCTGTCGTCTCTGACTGTACATCTACAAGGTGGAGCAGCAAGGTAGGAGTGGACAGTGAGTGGACACAGTGCTTAAACACTCCAGTAGCACTGCTGTGTCTGATCCACTCACACCAGTACAACACACAGTAACACACCACCACCACGTCAGTGTCACTGCAGTGCTGAGAATGATCCACCACCCACACCCTGTGGTGCTCCTGACCGTTGATGAAGGGAGTAAAGGTGGGCTAACAAATTAGACAAGGATACAAATGGACTACAGTCTGTAATTGTGGAACTGCAAAATGGACATATATGGCAAGTTCTGAGGCAATCGTAAAGCAGGTATGCAGTTCGCATGTTGCTAACTGGTTTCCATTACTCATTAGCTACATGAGCCTCGTAGCTTCCGACACCAAGCGTGCTCTGGCTGACATGTTTGTTCCACTTATGTTCCACGTAAGAGTTGCTGTAAACATGTCCAGGTTATACCTACTCCCTTGTGACTGTGTGGAGAAAGGGCCCTATTTGGGACACAGCGTTCCTATGCACTGCTAATGATGC
Source organism: Semaprochilodus insignis (assembly GCA_034552555.1). Taxonomy (NCBI): domain Eukaryota; kingdom Metazoa; phylum Chordata; class Actinopteri; order Characiformes; family Prochilodontidae; genus Semaprochilodus; species Semaprochilodus insignis. The sequence continues at coordinate 2,707 of JAVGWN010003133.1, read as the reverse complement.
TAAGTGCTCTGATTGACATCTTCATTAAGGCCTGAAGCATCACCGTAGCCTTCTGTGTACCCGTCCGCTGTGTCCTAGCAACAAGGCTAGGACCCTGGATCCCAGAGTCATGCAAACAGGTGCAGATTTGTTTACCTCGCTTTCCTGGTCAGCGCCAGAGCCTCACAACTGTTTCCTTTTTTAAATAATGAAATAAATAAATAAATAAATAATTACTCGCCATATTGTGTGCCAGCTCTCCAGAGGAGCTATTTTAGTCCTAACGAGCTCTAACGAGGATGAGGATGTAGTGACAACGTCCTAAAAAGGAAATGTTTTTTTTTTTTTTTTAGTTTCCACCGAGGCGTCTATGTGAGCAGATGGAATAATAGCAGCTGAGGCTCTTACACTTGTAATTGAGTTAAAGTAAGCCCCGGCACAGAGTTCACAGCCAGAATCAACAATAACACACCAGCGTAATGGCTCCTCCAACCATGTGTGAGTGTGTCTGCAGCTCCTTTGCCGAATGTCTCTGGGACGGGCACGTTTAGCTGCTCCCGTGAGAGAGACAGTAATACATGTTAACATGTGTGCATTAAAGGCAGAAGGCCTGATGATTTAAAGGGCCCTACATTTTTCTTATCCTAATTTTTCTATTTTTTCTAAAAAAAGAATAGAATAGAATTTACATAGAATATAATTTAAAGTAAAATGGAATGGAACAGAATTTAAAGTCAAATGAAATATGATGGAATTTAAAGTAAAATGGAATAGGATAGAATTGAAAGTATAATAGAAAAGGATAGATTTTAAAGTCAAATGGAATAGGATGGAATTTAAAGTAAAGTGGAATAGGATAGAATTTAAAGTAAAATGGAATAGGATAGAATTTAAAGTAAAGTGGAATAGGATACAATTTAAAGTATAATAGAAAAGGATAGAATTTAAAGTAAAATGGAATAAAATTTTAATTAGAATAGAATTTAAAGTAAAATAGAATAGAATAGAATTTTTCTGTTTTTCTTTGTGGTCAATTTATGTCTTGTTCTGCGTGATCCTTTAGAATGAATGAATAGGCAGTGAGTATTTAGGACTGAGCTTCACCAGTATAGCATGAATGAACTGACTTGTGTATGTGCTGTGAATTGAATGAATTGAAAATGAAATGTTTTTGCTTTTTGCAACTTTTATTTTTTATATATGGATGGTATGGGGAGAGAACAGCACACTGAGGAACTTAAACAGTTTTTAAACACCACATAAAACTGATAAATAAATCAAATACAGACTGAAGGACATTACATTTTCTATGATATGGCCTCTTTAAAGGACCAGTGTGTTTGCTCTAGCACTCAAGCAACCGAACCCTCCCCCTTTCCCAGAACCTGCAGTGGCTGTCTGGTTTTCTGCAATCACCAATCCTGATTTAGTTTTACTTCTTCATGTTTTTGCTTCTTTGATGACGAGGATTCTGCCGGAGGGTCTCCAGTTCAATTCCCTAAACTGACAGTAATGACTGAGGTGCCCTTGAGAAAGGCGCCTAACCCCCTAACTGCTCCCCGGGCGTCATGGTTAGAGCTGCCCACAGCTCCGGGCAAGTATGCTCACTGCCGCCTAGTGTGTGTGTGTTCACCAGAGTGTGTGTATGTGGGTGTTTCACTTCACGGATGGGTTAAATGCGGAAGACAAATTCCTCTGTGTGTAATAACACAAATTGCACAAAAAGGCCCTTAACTCTCTACTCCGAGAACGATTGGCCTCACCTAATTTCTACATGGCCTCTCATTTTGGTTAGTGTCTCTTTAAGACTAATATGAGAGAAACTGTCTTCTAGCTGTCAAGTGTTGTGCATCATTCAAAAAGCACTCCGAGCTGAAGCAGGGAGCTTAACTGCTGTAGGCTGAATAGATGAATAGACGTAAATGAGTCGGTGCTTGTGACATCACAGAAACGAAACGGGCTGCGTGAATTTCATATATGGAGTTGGACTGGATAGTAAATGACGCTATGCCTGTGCTCGGACATGTATAGATCTCGGTCCTGACGGTATTACCTTAAAAGGATTGTGGTAAAAGCTCTTGGGTTCTCAAGTGATTTGGTCTGTCATGGAAAATGGTACATTGCTATGACAAACAGCCTTTAGAAAGATGGAATGTAGCGTGTTCTGTTATGAACCGATAATGTATACGTCTTCATATGCAGCTCTCCCGCTCATGGACGAGGCCAGGTTTGAGTGAGATCCATGTTTGTTTGTGTGTTTACTGCAGTAGATTAAAATCTATATCTGGTGTAAGCATGCTCATCGATCATCAGTTCTGGGGGTTGAAGGAGAAACATCACATTTCAGGAAAAACGTTCCCAACTATCATTCAACAAACATTGAGAGCTGTCATTCATCCCGATGTTTTGAATTACAGCATTTCAGATTACGGATGAGCACCCATGCTTCAGTTACATCTCTATGTTTGTGCCTACGTGTCCGGTCTCACGTACGAATCCAGAAATTTTTTTTTGCATCCGATCCAAGTCAATCCATCTGGAGACTTCCAGGAGAGCACAAGCAGGGTTAAGTTCGACCCAATCTAGCTGCTGGTTGTTCTCCTGTAATGTTTAATTGCAGCTTTAATCAGATCCACCTGATTCAGATGTTATAGTAGCTGCATCAGTTTGTAGTGTTTACAGTCTGACAGTAATAACTGTGGAGTGATTTTAATCCAGTATGAATCTG
>JAVGWN010003132.1:0-10538 GCA_034552555.1 Semaprochilodus insignis | reverse complement strand
ATACAAAAAAACACTTGTCTTAATACCAGTACCCAACTGGAGAAATTTCATGGTGATCTCTAGTGTTTAAAATTTTAAACCTATTGTCTTGCCTTAACCACAGTTACCACAATAGTTGCTCAAAGAGGCTGTCGGGAAAGGCAGGTCCTTCCCAGCATTGGTGCAGAGAATGTTCTTGGCTCTATTCCTGTTCGGATACAAATTCAGCCTTGAGGAAAGCTCCTCGAGAGCGAGAGGTGATTCAATCAACCGAGAGGTCAAAATCAACTGTCATAATGCAAACCACAAACCCACCAACGGAAATGTACCGTTTATAAACAGAATCAACAGACAGTCCTGACGTCTGAGACCACCCTCACATCCACAGCAGTGGGGGGGAGGTTGCGGCTGGTGGGGTGGGGGCATGCAGCCGCATTAAACATGAATGGCAATTTGCTCCAGCGCCCGGCGCTCGGGCTGTCTGTACGCGTCAACTAAAAGTGTGTTAGTCACAGAAGTCCCCGCGCTGAAAGGAAGGCGCTATTCTCTGCAGCTCTCTTTTTGGCTGGAACACAGGATTAGAGGTGACTGATAATTGTTTATGCCTTTGGCAGTAATGAATTTGTGTGTTTTCTCGAGTGAATGCAGCTGGGTGCTGCTCTTGGAGGGAAAACAAGAGAAGAGAAGGAAGGGCGGCGGAACGAAGGACTGAGGGAAACGCGCACGCACATGCTTCATTCAGGCAGTGATTAACGATTTCCATATTCATTAAATATGAAAGGTAAACTTGGGCCGAAGAAAGAGGTATTTCCTAATCGCTCGCCGGGACGCTAGCGTTTATTGGTCAATAATTGTGTTGGGCGTTTAATCAACCAATCTCAGAGCTGTGATCATCAAAAGCAATCACCCGGCAATCGCTAATCACGTCGTTGGTAGGAGCGTGTTCTTAAACGAGTCTTGTGTTGACGCCAAAAAGCATTAGGCCGATGTAATTATTCCCATTTCCCGCTTGTGTACTGCTTTATGCTAATTGAACCAGACCGATGCTGAAATATGTTTTTTGAGAGGAGGAGTTACGGGAATCAAACAGGTTGGGAAGTCTGTAGGGCTCCTGATAAGGGCGCAGGCCATTTGTACGCGAACGCTCTTAATTAATCAGAGCTTGTTTCAAGTGTTTAAAGGGTACACTGAGCTAAAATTAGCTTTATTATGAAACCTTTATTGTTTAATAGTCTGTGTGATCTGATGATAGCTGCAGGCTTTCTGGCCGCTTTGTGAGAACAGCAAAGAGATGGACGGAGCCGGAGGAGAGGAAGAAAGGAGTACGAACCCCATAACCCTTCTTCACATGTTCCCTTTGCTTATGGCAGGTAATGATGTCCGGGTCGATAAATTAACGAGGATGAAAACCATGTTCGCTTCTGCTATTCATTCACTTCTTCATCACACTTAGGACTATAATAAATCGTTCAGCCTTGCGCTCCCTCTCTCTCTCTCTCTCCCTCTCTCTCTCTCTGTCGGTGGCGACACCTTATCTGGAGTGCACAAACAGGAAAACAGGAGATTAGAGTGACATCTGCTGGCCCCTATTCACTCAGTGCTTATTACTGTTGCTATACCTTTGATTTCATGCGTGTAGATCCTCTAAATGTAATTACATACTAATAATAAAAATAATAATAATAATAATAATAATAATAATAATAATAGCCGCCTATAATTAATAAAGTGCAACAGTACAATAAGCATTGAGCTAGACTTAAGTAGGAAGTGTATAAACAGTGTAATTCATTTACATTTACGGCATTTAGCAGACGCTCTTATCCAGAGCGACTTACAACCGTGCTGAGTGTTCCGTCAGATAATGTTTCCCAGCTAGTATAAGAAGGTTAGAGTCTAGAACTCGCCATGAGCAAGGGCCAGCGCTGATACCTAGAGAGAACAATACACAGACATATATAAAGTGTAAGTGCACTACCTGGCAACCCAACCCAGCGCTCATACCTAGAGAGAAGACAGGTTATGGTCAGTATAAGTGCCAAAACAAAGTATTTCAACACACACATCTACTAGTGCTCACTCACTTAAGTGCTTTACAAAGAGGTAAGGGAGATAATTCAAACATTACCCCCTTAGACACTGAGTAATTGACTTGTTCCATAGATTTGAGTTACATTACATAGTTACTAATATGTAACAACATAGTAATTACATAGTTACATTTTGTGAATTATGTAAATATATAATATATATTAATGTATATTGGCAACTTTAGGTCTTCATATCTGACATAGTTTCTGCCCATTTCAATGTCAGTAAATGACAAAAATGACAAAAACAAAAATTCTGCAAACGTGCGGTATGCAGGACTACATTTCCGGCTGCTAGCATATGACCTGAAATATCTGAAACAGTCGAAGCAAACAGAAGAGTGGTGGCTTCTTTACAGTTCACCTCCAGTAAAAATAATATTCTTTAAGCAATGTTTAATCTCAAATAAAATTCAAATAACTATAAAATCTTATTTTCTTTTCTACCTATGGATACGTGGTGTATTGTTTACAAACTATAATATCCACACACTTAAACCCTTAGCTAATAATAATGATAAGACTAAAATAAAAATGACTATGAATTATTCAGTATCTACTGTGTATTATTCAGTATCTAATATGAATTATTAAATATCTACTATGAATTGTTCAGGTTTTATGGCCACAGAAACAGCCAGTTCATTGAATATGAAGGTATAGTTGGGCGGATGAAAGAGGTATTTTATAACTGCTTGTTGGGATGAGAGCATTTATGTCAATAATTGTGTTTTACGCTTAATTAACGAATCTTAGAGCCGAAATTATCAAAAGCAATCAGCCAGCAATTGCGGATCCCTCTGTGGTAGGGACATGTTCTTGAACGAGCCCTGTGCTGAAGCCAAAAATATAAGCAAAATGGAATTATGCCCTGTTTTGCCAATCTGTTATTCCAGCCCAGTGTTGTTCACTACCACCGTCAGTGAATTTGGTGGGGGGGAGGTGGGCGGAGCTTCTGAAGGAGCACTGAAGGGAAGGGTGTATTTGTTCTGCTGTTAAGCTCAAATATCCACAGTCATACTCCAGAATCGCTGACTGCTATTTTAAGGGTCATTTTGGCGATCTCTTTATAATGAAACACGTATGTAAAGGAAAAAGGACAGAGTGCTGTCCGACGTTTGTATCCTCGGCAGTACCTAATCCATGGAATAAAGTCATTATTCCGGAGGCGTGGTTTTGCTCCATCTTCACGGACATCCATCACCTTGCTGTCTCCTTGTGTGGGTTTTATTGACCATGATCGACCTTGGTAATCATCTATGAATCCACCCGTGATACAGTTAATGACTCCCCCGGGACCCGATTCCCTAAAACAGCCAGGTTCTACGTTCTAGACATTCTGAAAACAGCAATATGAGCACACTGAGGTCTTCTTATCGGAAAAACGACAACCCCCACCAGCGAAGAGATCACATCCTCCAGCCGTCAATATGAAAAGCCTGAGCGGCCCACTGGGGGACCCCAAAGCGGGGTCCGAACACCTCGGGTCCTGGTCCCCAGCCGGCCCCGGCTCTATATTACAGAGTTCAGGAGATCAATGTGCTTTTATTGCCGGCCTTCCCCCCACCGAACCGCACACTGGCCCCACCGGCCTGCCCCCAATCCATATCTCTCCCGCTGTATTTACAGTAATGAAACATTTAGACGCTGGAAGACAGCCATCGATTTTGTTGTGGGAACGCTTTTCCGCCTTTTTCCCTCTTTTTTCAAACTGACTGACATTTGGAAAATGGCACCGTGTGAAATCGTAATGAGGCCGTGCTGATCAACCCCCCGCTTTATTAACGGAAATCAATCTAATATTAAGATTTCACTTCCTTCGCTCTCAACGTTAGGCTCAACATCTGTGATCCGACAACAAAAAGGCATGGAAAAGTTTCGGAATGCTCGTTTGTTATCTTTATTCATCTTTCTTTTTGTCTTCAGGTTTGGTTGAGCAGTGCATCCCAGCAGAGGTATTGATCAAACCTCTCTCATGTGACGCAGCCTTCGCACGATAATGCCTCCTGTCGATGGACGCTTAAAAAACTGCAAACCTAATTAAGTTAATGATGGGCAAACAACACGGTGCCAGTCTCAGATAACCAACAACACAGCTCATCCAAAGAACTGAACGAATTAGCTGATATTTTATGCAAATTTGGGGTTTTGTGGGGGTTGTTTTTGTAGTTCATCAGCTACGGGAGGTAAAATCACCAAAGAAAGAGTTCTCCATTGCAGGAATGGGACTTCAGGTGGGGTTTTGCTCATCTACCACCTGAAGATCAAAGAAGTCTACACTGAAGTCTGTTTAACCCTCTAAAACCCCAGACTAATTACATCCTCAGGCTTATTATTCAGTTACTACATGGAAAAAAAGGAGAGAAGCTGAAATCAAGAAAGAAAAAGACCTTTTAACGGGACTCAAATGTGAATTCCAGAGAGCTCTCCGGACAAAAAATGAGTGCCCTGTGGACTGAAAGGTACTAATAGCATGTAACCCCTCCACCAGCACCAATAACAGCTGGGATTGGATTTGGCATGTACTGGACAAGTTTCTGGATGTAGACCACATCAATGTTCAGACACTCTTACATCAAAGAATTGGTCAGTTGGGCCAGATTTGGTGGATGCCTTCCCTGCCAAAATTCCGAGGAGAATTCCCTGTAGACTGGGATTTGTGCCACTGCTGGTAGACCCGTATGACCGTACGCTGCTTCCATACACCTGCAGATTCAGCTACTTCCTTCACACTATGGTCTTTGACACGCCCAAATGCAGTCACTCCTTTTAGCCAATCATTAACATCTGCTCTGGAGCCATTTTCCACACATGGAACGAGACATTCCCTGCACTGCACCACCTCTTCCCAATCTATGGATCCCCTCACTCACACCCTGCAGGTATTTATAGCCCCATCATCCTTGTGCAGAAGCCTGAAGTTACTACCACCTTAAACACACAAGGTGACTCAATTTTGGTGAGCCAAAACAAAAGAAATGGGCAGTGAATATGTTGCTCTGGGCTTTACATGCCTCTCATTCGTATGAAAGAGGTCTTTTTCAACTGAAGCCCAACAAACCCAACAAATTGGAGACTAAACACAGGGAATATGGGTCTAAACCTGTAGAACTGAGCCAGAACCCTGTTTGCTTTCTTCTTCAGCCTTACATCCAGCACTAGGTGGCTACCAAATCTCTGCCTTCTCATTTGGCGAGTCAGAAAAAGACCATCCGGTCACTCAAATACGAAGAAGCTTTTGTGGTAGTTTGTTTGGGTCATGAGTTCCCAGAATTTCCCAGAGTTTCTCAGCTACTGAGAAATCACACTCAGCTGGTCAACAATTTTCCAAGTCCAACTTACCACATGGCCAAATGAGGTTGAGACTAAGACGAGGCCCGAGACCAGACCCGTCTCAAGTACAACAAAACTACTAAATGTGATTTAAGAAAAAAATTATTCGTGGGCGAAGACTGGACAAGGCTTTTCGGCTGTAGAGCAAGAAAACACTAAACCATATCAACTGAATCTGGGCAATCACGGACTGGAGGTTACAACCAGCCTTGTGACCAGATAGCTGCTGGTTCAATTCCCTGAACCAACAGGACACAACTGAAGTGCCCTTGAGCAAGGCACCTAACACCTAACTACTTTCTGATGCCGTGGATCGGACTGCCCACTGCTCCGGGCAAGGTTGCCGGTTCGATTCCCTTAAAACCAACAGGACACAACTGAAGTGGCCTTGAGCAAGGCAGCTAACCCCCAACTGCTCCCCGGGCACCAAGGATAGAGCTGCCTACCGCTCTGGCAAGTGTGCCTTGTGACTGGAAGACTGCAGATTCGATTCCCTTAACAACCAACAGGACAGGACTGAAGTGCCCTTGAGCAAGGCACCTAACCCCCAACTACTCTCCAGGTGGCGTAGATAGGGCTGCCCACTGCTCCAAGCAAGTGTGCCTTGTGACAGGAAGGTTGCCAGTTCGATTCCCTTAAAACCAACAGGACACAACTGAAGTGCCCTTGAGCAAGGCACCTAACCTCCAAGCACCATGGATAGGGCTGCCCACTGCCCCGGGCAAGGTTACTGGTTTGATTCCCTATAAACCAACAGGACACGACTGAAGTGCCCTTGAGCAAGGCACCTAACCCCCAACTACTTTCCAGATGCCGTGGATAGGGCAGCCCATCGCTCCGGGCAAGTGTGCCTTGTGGCTGAAGGGTGGCCAGTTCGATTCCCTGAAAAACAACAGGACACAACTGAAGTGCCCTTGAGCAAGATATCTAACCCCCAACTTCTCCCCAGGCACAATGGATAGGGCTGCCCACCGGTCCGGGCAAGTGTGCTCACTGCCCCCTAGTGTGTCTGTTCACTACAGTGTATGGGCTTTTAACTTCACGGAGGGGTTAAATGTGGTGGTCTGTGCAAACCCAATTGGTCAATGGATCTAATTTCCAATCTTCTACAAAATCTGTATGAATTAATATTAAAGTTTTGAAAATGTTGCATGCAAGCCTAGAACCACTCAAACATGGGGCGGTTTAGCCTACATCACTTTCACTTGCTATAATTTCTACAGTCTGTTTATTGGGTTGGATATCCATGTTTGTTTTGGCTACCCTATCCCTGTCTATTCCTGCAGTTCCGAGCCCGTATTGACAGTGCAGTCCAGGAGCGGATTGTGGGCACCTTGCCATAGAGCCTCAACACAACGTTTGCATTTAGGAGATAATGAGGCCAACTGGACTTGGGCATAGGAGCCCCGCTCAACACTGCAGTGCATTATGAGGCCCTTCTCTTGAAATGTCCAATATAATTGTTGCATAAACTGTCAAAGCCTTCTCCGAGTGGGAATGGAACTTCTATAGGAAAAATAAATATATAAGCAGAATTCCTTCATTTGGGCACGCTTTTAAAAACACACAAACAAGCAGTTCTCAAGACTGTCATGCAAACTCCAGCAGGAGTTCTGCGAGTAAATGTTGGTTTTTAGTCTTAATTAGCCACCATGGGGATGGAGCAGTGCCTTTGTTGCAGACGCAGATCACTGTCAGTCTAACTAACATGGAAAACACACATCTGTCAAACCCGGGAAACCGCTGAGAACTGCCTAGGTTTCAATCTGTAGGCGGTTTTATAATGATATAATTGATATAAATATGATTTCATATAATAAAACACACGCTATTGTTTTTATTCTGTCTATGTGCTTTAATTATTGGCAAGACTTATTATATAGATATTTCTATGATCATCGTTTTACTGTGAAATCAACTCAACTTAATATATGTTTTGTAATAACACAGCAAATTACTGTCAGGTTGATGTTGGTCTGTCTCACATTATGGAATATGACAGCTATAAAAATGCATTATTTTTATCCTGACTCTTCAGGTTTTAATGATGTTTAAAGTTTTGTGTTGGTTTTTATGGTTTTATATAATTAAAATTATGATCTGATTGTTGAATATAATGCAGGTCTTTTTAAGAGTTCATAATCAGTATCTAGCAATAGGAGAATGCTAACAATTTCCTAGCATCTCTGAAAGTCATGGTATTACATAAGCACCTACTGATATTGATACTGATATACTGACTGTTCGCAAATCTGGAGAGTGATTGTTGATATTTGAGCTTAAATGGTGCAGGAGTTAGGCTATTCAGGTGTCTTAGCTTCTTGTTTGAATTCCACCTTAAATCGCGCAAGAGTTACATTCTGCACTTCAGTTTCTTTTTCGAGTTTCCACATTCCACCTTAAATAGTGCATCAGTTTGCGTATTTAGGTGCCTCAGATTCTTGTTTTAAATTTCCCTGTTCCACCTTAAATGGTGCAGGAGTTAGGCTATTCAGGTGTCCTCAGCTTCTTATTCAAACTTTTCCATTCCACCTTACATGGTGCAGTAGTTTGGGTATTTAGGTGCCTCAGCTTCTTAATCAAACTTTTCCATTCCACCTTAAATGGTGCAGCAGTTAGGCTATTCAGGTGTCTCAACTTCTTGTTTAAACTTCCCTGTTCCACCTTAAATTATGCAGTAGTTAGGCTATTCAGGTGTCTCAGCTTCTTGTTTGAATGTTCCCATTCCACCTTAAATGGTGCAGGAGTTAGGCTATTCAGGTGCTTCAACTTCTTGTTTAAATTTCCCTGTTCCACCTTAAATGGTGCAGCAGTTAGGCTATTCAGGTGCCTCAGCTTCTTATTCAAACTTTCCCATTCCACCTTAAATGATGCTGCAGTTACATTCAGGTGTCTCAGCTTCTTGTTTGAATTTCCCTGTTCCACCTTAAACAGTGCAGCAGTTAAGCTATTCAAGTGTCTCAGGCTCTTGATTGAATTTCCCCGTTCCACCTTAAATGGTGCAGCAGTTAGGCTTTCCAGGTGTCTCACCTTTTTGTTTGAGTTTCCCTGCTGTCCTATTTAAGGTGGACTATTGAACGTGGACTACTGCTGCACTATTTAAGGTGGAACAAGAAAATTCCAACTTCTGGAATTCCACACACGGATTTGTTGGTCGTCTCCACCAAGACAAAAGCGGGACTCGTCACTGAAGATGACCCGCTGCCGTTCTGAGTCACTCCATGACAGTCTGGCACGACACCATTGCAGTCTTTGGTGACGGTGACGTGGTGTTAAGGACAGTCGTGGTAACGGTCTGTGTGCATGTAGTCCTGCGTGGTGCAGCCGTCTGCCAATGGTGCTTCACTAACAGGATGACTCATGGAGGACACCACTGCTCGCTGGATGTCGGACAATCCGTCGGTTCTCCCTCTCCATGGTCCGTGTAGATCTCCCAGAGTCTTCATGTCGCTGGTGCATGCCTTCTTCTATCCACTGCCGCCAACAGCGTGCTATGGTAGTATCTGCATGACCGGTATGGTTCGCAGTACACTGATAAGACCATCCTGCTCCCCGGAGCCTCACGATGGGATCCCTCTCCAACTCCTCCAACTGCTGGAATTGCTTTCGAACTCTTCTCTGAGGCATACTTCACTCGCAAAGGATGCTACCAACACAACAGCGCGAGTCAGAATGGAAAGCATGTGCATAGTCAGGCACAGCGATAAGGCCCGTCCTTGCTTACGTCACATGATTCCTGAACATCTCAGCAGAGCGTGATGATGTAAGCATGCACTTAGCACCATGCTAATCGGAGCAGTATTAGCTTTCATTACCGGTTAGCCACATTAGCCTCTATCTAACTAAGAAAGCAGCAGCCCGGATCTGGAGTTGGTGGCTGTTTTTGAGGCGCGTGAGTAAGAAGGTGCCACAGGAAGTCTAATCTCCTCAGCGGGCAGCAGCGAGCCGTCTTTAGCACGGCCGTTTCTTTGAGACATGGAATTAGTCACCTCGACGGAATCTGATTACCCACCGTGACAATAACGGCGACGTGGAAATGACTTTCGCGTGCACATCACTGAAGAGAGATCGATCTGATGAACGCGGCGAAGGCCGGGGTTTATTTATCCCGGCTGAATGGGGCCAGGAGGGCCAGCTTTGCTTTGGATCTCCCTCATAATGAGCATTTAGTTTCTCCAAAAGCTGAAAACATCGGCAGTGGGTCAGGAAGCGCTGCTCCTCCTCCCCCTCCACCTCGGTGCGCCAGTCCGCCCCCGACTTGTACCAGCCTGTGACTTAATTACCTGGAAATAAATTGGCTCACGAGGACGTGTGAGCCGCACTTCAGCTCGAGACCTCCTTCCTTACTCTCCGAGTTTTAACGCTCTCATTATCCGGGGGGATTTGAATTCCGGGCTGCGGCGGCGAGGCAGGCGAGGGAGACTGAACTCCACGCTCCTGGTGGCTTTGGAGCAGCTTCAAAGATTTAACGGTCAAATAATTAACTGACCTTAGCTTTGTGTGTTAAAGGTCTTTGTTAATAACGGAAAAGTTCTGGCAGGAAAAGAAAAGCAGGAATTCAAAAAGGACTTTTTTCTCGGAGTTCGAAGGAGAGAATGAAATAAGGAGCCTTAAAGCGAGAGCAGGCGTCGCCCGGTCAGACACCAGGGCAAAGACGAGGGCAACAGCAAAACCAGATTAATACAAGAGTTATACACAACGGGATACAGGAGGTTCTCCGTCCACACGGTCCGTCTGGTAGAACAGCACTTTAGCACCCATTAGTACATCTGGTAACAGCCTTAACCTGTATCATCCACTCACCTGTCGACTCTTACCTGACCCAACAGCTTACCTGCATCAACACGAGTCACGGTTCTAGAGAGATATGACTGTATGGAGAAAGAAAGAAGCTTCATTTATACCTAGAACATTGATTGTGTTTACTGTTTGAATCTAAATCAGATCTAGAACATAGATTATGTTTACTGTCTGAACTAAATTCAGATCTAGAACATAGACTGTGTTTCATGTTTGAACATAAATCATATCTAGAACATAGACTGCATAATCCAGATCTAGAACATAGATTGTGTTTACTGTTTAAATCTAAATCAGATCTAGAACATAGACAATGTTTACTGTTTGAACATAAAT
>JAVGWN010003131.1:0-10538 GCA_034552555.1 Semaprochilodus insignis | reverse complement strand
ATACAAAAAAACACTTGTCTTAATACCAGTACCCAACTGGAGAAATTCCATGGTGATCTCTAGTGTTTAAAATTTTAAACCTATTGTCTTGCCTTAACCACAGTTACCACAATAGTTGCTCAAAGAGGCTGTCGGGAAAGGCAGGTCCTTCCCAGCATTGGTGCAGAGAATGTTCTTGGCTCTATTCCTGTTCGGATACAAATTCAGCCTTGAGGAAAGCTCCTCGAGAGCGAGAGGTGATTCAATCAACCGAGAGGTCAAAATCAACTGTCATAATGCAAACCACAAACCCACCAACGGAAATGTACCGTTTATAAACAGAATCAACAGACAGTCCTGACGTCTGAGACCACCCTCACATCCACAGCAGTGGGGGGGAGGTTGCGGCTGGTGGGGTGGGGGCATGCAGCCGCATTAAACATGAATGGCAATTTGCTCCAGCGCCCGGCGCTCGGGCTGTCTGTACGCGTCAACTAAAAGTGTGTTAGTCACAGAAGTCCCCGCGCTGAAAGGAAGGCGCTATTCTCTGCAGCTCTCTTTTTGGCTGGAACACAGGATTAGAGGTGACTGATAATTGTTTATGCCTTTGGCAGTAATGAATTTGTGTGTTTTCTCGAGTGAATGCAGCTGGGTGCTGCTCTTGGAGGGAAAACAAGAGAAGAGAAGGAAGGGCGGCGGAACGAAGGACTGAGGGAAACGCGCACGCACATGCTTCATTCAGGCAGTGATTAACGATTTCCATATTCATTAAATATGAAAGGTAAACTTGGGCCGAAGAAAGAGGTATTTCCTAATCGCTCGCCGGGACGCTAGCGTTTATTGGTCAATAATTGTGTTGGCCGTTTAATCAACCAATCTCAGAGCTGTGATCATCAAAAGCAATCACCCGGCAATCGCTAATCACGTCGTTGGTAGGAGCGTGTTCTTAAACGAGTCTTGTGTTGACGCCAAAAAGCATTAGGCCGATGTAATTATTCCCATTTCCCGCTTGTGTACTGCTTTATGCTAATTGAACCAGACCGATGCTGAAATATGTTTTTTGAGAGGAGGAGTTACGGGAATCAAACAGGTTGGGAAGTCTGTAGGGCTCCTGATAAGGGCGCAGGCCATTTGTACGCGAACGCTCTTAATTAATCAGAGCTTGTTTCAAGTGTTTAAAGGGTACACTGAGCTAAAATTAGCTTTATTATGAAACCTTTATTGTTTAATAGTCTGTGTGATCTGATGATAGCTGCAGGCTTTCTGGCCGCTTTGTGAGAACAGCAAAGAGATGGACGGAGCCGGAGGAGAGGAAGAAAGGAGTACGAACCCCATAACCCTTCTTCACATGTTCCCTTTGCTTATGGCAGGTAATGATGTCCGGGTCGATAAATTAACGAGGATGAAAACCATGTTCGCTTCTGCTATTCATTCACTTCTTCATCACACTTAGGACTATAATAAATCGTTCAGCCTTGCGCTCCCTCTCTCTCTCTCTCTCCCTCTCTCTCTCTCTGTCGGTGGCGACACCTTATCTGGAGTGCACAAACAGGAAAACAGGAGATTAGAGTGACATCTGCTGGCCCCTATTCACTCAGTGCTTATTACTGTTGCTATACCTTTGATTTCATGCGTGTAGATCCTCTAAATGTAATTACATACTAATAATAAAAATAATAATAATAATAATAATAATAATAATAATAATAGCCGCCTATAATTAATAAAGTGCAACAGTACAATAAGCATTGAGCTAGACTTAAGTAGGAAGTGTATAAACAGTGTAATTCATTTACATTTACGGCATTTAGCAGACGCTCTTATCCAGAGCGACTTACAACCGTGCTGAGTGTTCCGTCAGATAATGTTTCCCAGCTAGTATAAGAAGGTTAGAGTCTAGAACTCGCCATGAGCAAGGGCCAGCGCTGATACCTAGAGAGAACAATACACAGACATATATAAAGTGTAAGTGCACTACCTGGCAACCCAACCCAGCGCTCATACCTAGAGAGAAGACAGGTTATGGTCAGTATAAGTGCCAAAACAAAGTATTTCAACACACACATCTACTAGTGCTCACTCACTTAAGTGCTTTACAAAGAGGTAAGGGAGATAATTCAAACATTACCCCCTTAGACACTGAGTAATTGACTTGTTCCATAGATTTGAGTTACATTACATAGTTACTAATATGTAACAACATAGTAATTACATAGTTACATTTTGTGAATTATGTAAATATATAATATATATTAATGTATATTGGCAACTTTAGGTCTTCATATCTGACATAGTTTCTGCCCATTTCAATGTCAGTAAATGACAAAAATGACAAAAACAAAAATTCTGCAAACGTGCGGTATGCAGGACTACATTTCCGGCTGCTAGCATATGACCTGAAATATCTGAAACAGTCGAAGCAAACAGAAGAGTGGTGGCTTCTTTACAGTTCACCTCCAGTAAAAATAATATTCTTTAAGCAATGTTTAATCTCAAATAAAATTCAAATAACTATAAAATCTTATTTTCTTTTCTACCTATGGATACGTGGTGTATTGTTTACAAACTATAATATCCACACACTTAAACCCTTAGCTAATAATAATGATAAGACTAAAATAAAAATGACTATGAATTATTCAGTATCTACTGTGTATTATTCAGTATCTAATATGAATTATTAAATATCTACTATGAATTGTTCAGGTTTTATGGCCACAGAAACAGCCAGTTCATTGAATATGAAGGTATAGTTGGGCGGATGAAAGAGGTATTTTATAACTGCTTGTTGGGATGAGAGCATTTATGTCAATAATTGTGTTTTACGCTTAATTAACGAATCTTAGAGCCGAAATTATCAAAAGCAATCAGCCAGCAATTGCGGATCCCTCTGTGGTAGGGACATGTTCTTGAACGAGCCCTGTGCTGAAGCCAAAAATATAAGCAAAATGGAATTATGCCCTGTTTTGCCAATCTGTTATTCCAGCCCAGTGTTGTTCACTACCACCGTCAGTGAATTTGGTGGGGGGGAGGTGGGCGGAGCTTCTGAAGGAGCACTGAAGGGAAGGGTGTATTTGTTCTGCTGTTAAGCTCAAATATCCACAGTCATACTCCAGAATCGCTGACTGCTATTTTAAGGGTCATTTTGGCGATCTCTTTATAATGAAACACGTATGTAAAGGAAAAAGGACAGAGTGCTGTCCGACGTTTGTATCCTCGGCAGTACCTAATCCATGGAATAAAGTCATTATTCCGGAGGCGTGGTTTTGCTCCATCTTCACGGACATCCATCACCTTGCTGTCTCCTTGTGTGGGTTTTATTGACCATGATCGACCTTGGTAATCATCTATGAATCCACCCGTGATACAGTTAATGACTCCCCCGGGACCCGATTCCCTAAAACAGCCAGGTTCTACGTTCTAGACATTCTGAAAACAGCAATATGAGCACACTGAGGTCTTCTTATCGGAAAAACGACAACCCCCACCAGCGAAGAGATCACATCCTCCAGCCGTCAATATGAAAAGCCTGAGCGGCCCACTGGGGGACCCCAAAGCGGGGTCCGAACACCTCGGGTCCTGGTCCCCAGCCGGCCCCGGCTCTATATTACAGAGTTCAGGAGATCAATGTGCTTTTATTGCCGGCCTTCCCCCCACCGAACCGCACACTGGCCCCACCGGCCTGCCCCCAATCCATATCTCTCCCGCTGTATTTACAGTAATGAAACATTTAGACGCTGGAAGACAGCCATCGATTTTGTTGTGGGAACGCTTTTCCGCCTTTTTCCCTCTTTTTTCAAACTGACTGACATTTGGAAAATGGCACCGTGTGAAATCGTAATGAGGCCGTGCTGATCAACCCCCCGCTTTATTAACGGAAATCAATCTAATATTAAGATTTCACTTCCTTCGCTCTCAACGTTAGGCTCAACATCTGTGATCCGACAACAAAAAGGCATGGAAAAGTTTCGGAATGCTCGTTTGTTATCTTTATTCATCTTTCTTTTTGTCTTCAGGTTTGGTTGAGCAGTGCATCCCAGCAGAGGTATTGATCAAACCTCTCTCATGTGACGCAGCCTTCGCACGATAATGCCTCCTGTCGATGGACGCTTAAAAAACTGCAAACCTAATTAAGTTAATGATGGGCAAACAACACGGTGCCAGTCTCAGATAACCAACAACACAGCTCATCCAAAGAACTGAACGAATTAGCTGATATTTTATGCAAATTTGGGGTTTTGTGGGGGTTGTTTTTGTAGTTCATCAGCTACGGGAGGTAAAATCACCAAAGAAAGAGTTCTCCATTGCAGGAATGGGACTTCAGGTGGGGTTTTGCTCATCTACCACCTGAAGATCAAAGAAGTCTACACTGAAGTCTGTTTAACCCTCTAAAACCCCAGACTAATTACATCCTCAGGCTTATTATTCAGTTACTACATGGAAAAAAAGGAGAGAAGCTGAAATCAAGAAAGAAAAAGACCTTTTAACGGGACTCAAATGTGAATTCCAGAGAGCTCCCCGGACAAAAAATGAGTGCCCTGTGAACTGAAAGGTACTAATAGCATGTAACCCCTCCACCAGCACCAATAACAGCTGGGATTGGATTTGGCATGTACTGGACAAGTTTCTGGATGTAGACCACATCAATGTTCAGACACTCTTACATCAAAGAATTGGTCAGTTGGGCCAGATATGGTGGATGCCTTCCCTGCCAAAATTCCGAGGAGAATTCCCTGTAGACTGGGATTTGTGCCACTGCTGGTAGACCCGTATGACCGTACGCTGCTTCCATACACCTGCAGATTCAGCTACTTCCTTCACACTATGGTCTTTGACACGCCCAAATGCAGTCACTCCTTTTAGCCAATCATTAACATCTGCTCTGGAGCCATTTTCCACACATGGAACGAGACATTCCCTGCACTGCACCACCTCTTCCCAATCTATGGATCCCCTCACTCACACCCTGCAGGTATTTATAGCCCCATCATCCTTGTGCAGAAGCCTGAAGTTACTACCACCTTAAACACACAAGGTGACTCAATTTTGGTGAGCCAAAACAAAAGAAATGGGCAGTGAATATGTTGCTCTGGGCTTTACATGCCTCTCATTCGTATGAAAGAGGTCTTTTTCAACTGAAGCCCAACAAACCCAACAAATTGGAGACTAAACACAGGGAATATGGGTCTAAACCTGTAGAACTGAGCCAGAACCCTGTTTGCTTTCTTCTTCAGCCTTACATCCAGCACTAGGTGGCTACCAAATCTCTGCCTTCTCATTTGGCGAGTCAGAAAAAGACCATCCGGTCACTCAAATACGAAGAAGCTTTTGTGGTAGTTTGTTTGGGTCATGAGTTCCCAGAATTTCCCAGAGTTTCTCAGCTACTGAGAAATCACACTCAGCTGGTCAACAATTTTCCAAGTCCAACTTACCACATGGCCAAATGAGGTTGAGACTAAGACGAGGCCCGAGACCAGACCCGTCTCAAGTACAACAAAACTACTAAATGTGATTTAAGAAAAAAATTATTTGTGGGCAAAGACTGGACAAGGCTTTTCGGCTGTAGAGCAAGAAAACACTAAACCATATCAACTGAATCTGGGCAGTCACGGACTGGAGGTTACAACCAGCCTTGTGACCAGATAGCTGCTGGTTCAATTCCCTGAACCAACAGGACACAACTGAAGTGCCCTTGAGCAAGGCACCTAACACCTAACTACTTTCTGATGCCGTGGATCGGACTGCCCACTGCTCCGGGCAAGGTTGCCGGTTCGATTCCCTTAAAACCAACAGGACACAACTGAAGTGGCCTTGAGCAAGGCAGCTAACCCCCAACTGCTCCCCGGGCACCAAGGATAGAGCTGCCTACCGCTCTGGCAAGTGTGCCTTGTGACTGGAAGACTGCAGATTCGATTCCCTTAACAACCAACAGGACAGGACTGAAGTGCCCTTGAGCAAGGCACCTAACCCCCAACTACTCTCCAGGTGGCGTAGATAGGGCTGCCCACTGCTCCAAGCAAGTGTGCCTTGTGACAGGAAGGTTGCCAGTTCGATTCCCTTAAAACCAACAGGACACAACTGAAGTGCCCTTGAGCAAGGCACCTAACCTCCAAGCACCATGGATAGGGCTGCCCACTGCCCCGGGCAAGGTTACTGGTTTGATTCCCTATAAACCAACAGGACACGACTGAAGTGCCCTTGAGCAAGGCACCTAACCCCCAACTACTTTCCAGATGCCGTGGATAGGGCAGCCCACCGCTCCGGGCAAGTGTGCCTTGTGGCTGAAGGGTGACCAGTTCGATTCCCTGAAAAACAACAGGACACAACTGAAGTGCCCTTGAGCAAGATATCTAACCCCCAACTTCTCCCCAGGCACAATGGATAGGGCTGCCCACCGGTCCGGGCAAGTGTGCTCACTGCCCCCTAGTGTGTCTGTTCACTACAGTGTATGGGCTTTTAACTTCACGGAGGGGTTAAATGTGGTGGTCTGTGCAAACCCAATTGGTCAATGGATCTAATTTCCAATCTTCTCCAAAATCTGTATGAATTAATATTAAAGTTTTGAAAATGTTGCATGCAAGCCTAGAACCACTCAAACATGGGGCGGTTTAGCCTACATCACTTTCACTTGCTATAATTTCTACAGTCTGTTTATTGGGTTGGATATCCATGTTTGTTTTGGCTACCCTATCCCTGTCCATTCCTGCAGTTCCGAGCCCGTATTGACAGTGCAGTCCAGGAGCGGATTGTGGGCACCTTGCCATAGAGCCTCAACACAACGTTTGCATTTAGGAGATAATGAGGCCAACTGGACTTGGGCATAGGAGCCCCGCTCAACACTGCAGTCCATTATGAGGCCCTTCTCTTGAAATGTCCAATATAATTGTTGCATAAACTGTCAAAGCCTTCTCCGAGTGGGAATGGAACTTCTATAGGAAAAATAAATATATAAGCAGAATTCCTTCATTTGGGCACGCTTTTAAAAACACACAAACAAGAAGTTCTCAAGACTGTCATGCAAACTCCAGCAGGAGTTCTGCGAGTAAATGTTGGTTTTTAGTCTTAATTAGCCACCATGGGGATGGAGCAGTGCCTTTGTTGCAGACGCAGATCACTGTCAGTCTAACTAACATGGAAAACACACATCTGTCAAACCCGGGAAACCGCTGAGAACTGCCTAGGTTTCAATCTGTAGGCGGTTTTATAATGATATAATTGATATAAATATGATTTCATATAATAAAACACACGCTATTGTTTTTATTCTGTCTATGTGCTTTAATTATTGGCAAGACTTATTATATAGATATTTCTATGATCATCGTTTTACTGTGAAATCAACTCAACTTAATATATGTTTTGTAATAACACAGCAAATTACTGTCAGGTTGATGTTGGTCTGTCTCACATTATGGAATATGACAGCTATAAAAATGCATTATTTTTATCCTGACTCTTCAGGTTTTAATGATGTTTAAAGTTTTGTGTTGGTTTTTATGGTTTTATATAATTAAAATTATGATCTGATTGTTGAATATAATGCAGGTCTTTTTAAGAGTTCATAATCAGTATCTAGCAATAGGAGAATGCTAACAATTTCCTAGCATCTCTGAAAGTCATGGTATTACATAAGCACCTACTGATATTGATACTGATATACTGACTGTTCGCAAATCTGGAGAGTGATTGTTGATATTTGAGCTTAAATGGTGCAGGAGTTAGGCTATTCAGGTGTCTTAGCTTCTTGTTTGAATTCCACCTTAAATCGCGCAAGAGTTACATTCTGCACTTCAGTTTCTTTTTCGAGTTTCCACATTCCACCTTAAATAGTGCATCAGTTTGCGTATTTAGGTGCCTCAGATTCTTGTTTTAAATTTCCCTGTTCCACCTTAAATGGTGCAGGAGTTAGGCTATTCAGGTGTCCTCAGCTTCTTATTCAAACTTTTCCATTCCACCTTACATGGTGCAGTAGTTTGGGTATTTAGGTGCCTCAGCTTCTTAATCAAACTTTTCCATTCCACCTTAAATGGTGCAGCAGTTAGGCTATTCAGGTGTCTCAACTTCTTGTTTAAACTTCCCTGTTCCACCTTAAATTATGCAGTAGTTAGGCTATTCAGGTGTCTCAGCTTCTTGTTTGAATGTTCCCATTCCACCTTAAATGGTGCAGGAGTTAGGCTATTCAGGTGCTTCAACTTCTTGTTTAAATTTCCCTGTTCCACCTTAAATGGTGCAGCAGTTAGGCTATTCAGGTGCCTCAGCTTCTTATTCAAACTTTCCCATTCCACCTTAAATGATGCTGCAGTTACATTCAGGTGTCTCAGCTTCTTGTTTGAATTTCCCTGTTCCACCTTAAACAGTGCAGCAGTTAAGCTATTCAAGTGTCTCAGGCTCTTGATTGAATTTCCCTGTTCCACCTTAAATGGTGCAGCAGTTAGGCTTTCCAGGTGTCTCACCTTTTTGTTTGAGTTTCCCTGCTGTCCTATTTAAGGTGGACTATTGAACGTGGACTACTGCTGCACTATTTAAGGTGGAACAAGAAAATTCCAACTTCTGGAATTCCACACACGGATTTGTTGGTCGTCTCCACCAAGACAAAAGCGGGACTCGTCACTGAAGATGACCCGCTGCCGTTCTGAGTCACTCCATGACAGTCTGGCACGACACCATTGCAGTCTTTGGTGACGGTGACGTGGTGTTAAGGACAGTCGTGGTAACGGTCTGTGTGCATGTAGTCCTGCGTGGTGCAGCCGTCTGCCAATGGTGCTTCACTAACAGGATGACTCATGGAGGACACCACTGCTCGCTGGATGTCGGACAATCCGTCGGTTCTCCCTCTCCATGGTCCGTGTAGATCTCCCAGAGTCTTCATGTCGCTGGTGCATGCCTTCTTCTATCCACTGCCGCCAACAGCGTGCTATGGTAGTATCTGCATGACCGGTATGGTTCGCAGTACACTGATAAGACCATCCTGCTCCCCGGAGCCTCACGATGGGATCCCTCTCCAACTCCTCCAACTGCTGGAATTGCTTTCGAACTCTTCTCTGAGGCATACTTCACTCGCAAAGGATGCTACCAACACAACAGCGCGAGTCAGAATGGAAAGCATGTGCATAGTCAGGCACAGCGATAAGGCCCGTCCTTGCTTACGTCACATGATTCCTGAACATCTCAGCAGAGCGTGATGATGTAAGCATGCACTTAGCACCATGCTAATCGGAGCAGTATTAGCTTTCATTACCGGTTAGCCACATTAGCCTCTATCTAACTAAGAAAGCAGCAGCCCGGATCTGGAGTTGGTGGCTGTTTTTGAGGCGCGTGAGTAAGAAGGTGCCACAGGAAGTCTAATCTCCTCAGCGGGCAGCAGCGAGCCGTCTTTAGCACGGCCGTTTCTTTGAGACATGGAATTAGTCACCTCGACGGAATCTGATTACCCACCGTGACAATAACGGCGACGTGGAAATGACTTTCGCGTGCACATCACTGAAGAGAGATCGATCTGATGAACGCGGCGAAGGCCGGGGTTTATTTATCCCGGCTGAATGGGGCCAGGAGGGCCAGCTTTGCTTTGGATCTCCCTCATAATGAGCATTTAGTTTCTCCAAAAGCTGAAAACATCGGCAGTGGGTCAGGAAGCGCTGCTCCTCCTCCCCCTCCACCTCGGTGCGCCAGTCCGCCCCCGACTTGTACCAGCCTGTGACTTAATTACCTGGAAATAAATTGGCTCACGAGGACGTGTGAGCCGCACTTCAGCTCGAGACCTCCTTCCTTACTCTCCGAGTTTTAACGCTCTCATTATCCGGGGGGATTTGAATTCCGGGCTGCGGCGGCGAGGCAGGCGAGGGAGACTGAACTCCACGCTCCTGGTGGCTTTGGAGCAGCTTCAAAGATTTAACGGTCAAATAATTAACTGACCTTAGCTTTGTGTGTTAAAGGTCTTTGTTAATAACGGAAAAGTTCTGGCAGGAAAAGAAAAGCAGGAATTCAAAAAGGACTTTTTTCTCGGAGTTCGAAGGAGAGAATGAAATAAGGAGCCTTAAAGCGAGAGCAGGCGTCGCCCGGTCAGACACCAGGGCAAAGACGAGGGCAACAGCAAAACCAGATTAATACAAGAGTTATACACAACGGGATACAGGAGGTTCTCCGTCCACACGGTCCGTCTGGTAGAACAGCACTTTAGCACCCATTAGTACATCTGGTAACAGCCTTAACCTGTATCATCCACTCACCTGTCGACTCTTACCTGACCCAACAGCTTACCTGCATCAACACGAGTCACGGTTCTAGAGAGATATGACTGTATGGAGAAAGAAAGAAGCTTCATTTATACCTAGAACATTGATTGTGTTTACTGTTTGAATCTAAATCAGATCTAGAACATAGATTATGTTTACTGTCTGAACTAAATTCAGATCTAGAACATAGACTGTGTTTCATGTTTGAACATAAATCATATCTAGAACATAGACTGCATAATCCAGATCTAGAACATAGATTGTGTTTACTGTTTAAATCTAAATCAGATCTAGAACATAGACAATGTTTACTGTTTGAACATAAAT
>JAVGWN010003129.1:0-10540 GCA_034552555.1 Semaprochilodus insignis | reverse complement strand
CTGGTCGAGTAGTTATCCATAGGAGAGCAGAGGGAAGCAGATTCCCCTTGATCAGGTTTGTCAGCAGCACATCCACTGAGGCTGACTGTCTAACATCAAATACATTTTCATTGTTCTGGAAATCTAGAGGAAGTCGATATTCATCTAGACCATCAAAGATGAACATGACTTTATAGTGATCATAATCTCTTGGTTTTAATTTCTTTGTATCTTTGAAAAACTGATGAAGAAGAGCCTCCAGACTGAGTTTCTCCTTCATCAAGTTCAGCTCTCTAAAAGGAAGTGGAAATATGAAGAGAACATCCTGACTGGCTTTTCCTTCAGCCCAGTCCAGAATGAACTTCTGCACAGAGACTGTTTTTCCAATTCCAGCAACTCCTTTAGTGAGCACAGTTCTGATGGACTTATCTTTAAAGATGTCGTTGCATTTGATGGATGTCTCCTGTATCACTGGTCTCCTGGATGTTGTTTCAATCTGTCTGACCTCATGTTCATTATTGACCTCTCCACTCCCACCCTCTGTGATGTACAGCTCTGTGTAGATCTCGTTCAGAAGTTTTGAGGCTCCAGGATTTGAGATTCCTTCATTAATTTTCTGACATTTCTCTTTCAGGGTGGATTTGAGCTTTTGATGTGAAGAAGGAGCCAGTTCTGATAAAAATAGGAAGGAGCAACAATAAATATATTACATCTATCACAAACACAAGGCAACATTACACTATAGCATCAATATGTTACATCGTCATCACTAAAGGATGTTCACTAAATTATTAATAGTATGTATCCACAATAAAGTCATTCACATGATTGTGTGTTTCAAAATATTTAGGGGTCATTAACATTGTTCTGATGATGCTGGTACTGCGACACTAGCTTGTTACATGGTTGTTTTCTATAAGGCTAAATGTCTTTTAGGAGTTCTGGCACTACATGCTCGGTTCAAAGCCGTCACCACAGCCGAACAATGCTAAATCAGAGNTAAATGTCTTTTAGGAGTTCTGGCACTACATGCTCGGTTCAAAGCCGTCACCACAGCCGAACAATGCTAAATCAGAGACTCTACCAATAAATATGATGTAGAATCTCTCTGTCACAATTCAACATGACTAAAGTTATTTATTCTCACTGAAGCTACTTTGTAAGCTAAACAGCAGCAGCATGACTACATGACCTCCTGAGCTCGAGTCCTGCAATGCATGAGCATCCTGCTGTCTCTGCAGTGGCCACCCAATCATGATGGTGTGGACTCAGGCTCTGGTCAGGCTCAGTATCTGCTTTTAGGTAAACATATTTGTCTACTGTCTTCACTAGAACCTGACCGGCCTTCTTACTGGTACAACTCATGACTACTTTAAAGGTTTCAGATTATTCACAGCCTCTCTGTCGCTTGATAAAGATTCTAAAAATTTAAAATACTTTCATAAGTCGCTTTTAGCCACATCTTCATATCATCCTCCCTGGCTTCTGGTAGAAGGGTGAGTAATTAGTATAATTTAAACTTTTTAATTGAATGTACAGGATGAATAATCATGTAATCCTGATCTCTTACTGGACTGTAGCTTGTTAGCGAGGTCTGTCTGGTTCATGTTCCTCAGGACATGCAGTGTGATCTTCAGCGCTTCCTCTATGACACCGTGATCCTCATCATCCTCCACCTGTCTTTCAGGGCATGCTGGGTAATCCAGACTCAGTAGTTTCACAAACCTCTTCAGCTGATTCTTTACCAGAGAGATAACTTTGTCCTGCAGCTCCTGATTAAAAAAATAAATAGTAACAAATAGAAACCGGTTAGCTAGAACATCAGTATGATTTTATTTAGATAAAAAAAGTTATTTATATATTAATGTTATGGTAAGGCAAGGTCATTTTCACATTTCATACTTCATATTTCATATCGGTTATGACAAGTGCTTTACATAAATAAAAGCAAAATAAAACAGCATGAAAACAAAACAAGTTCTTTTCAAACATGTCAAAACATATTTTTTATTGACATAAAACACTTTTAGCTTACAGTAGTTGAGAGATTAACATATGACTCTGCATTATATTATATGAGGGAAAAAACTTAATGACTGACTGTTTCAACAAGATAGAATGCATATCTTAACCAGTAATTCTAAAAACTACTCTGAAATGAAACGTTACACATTTCATCATAAATTAACATTTTTATGATCTTGCTCTTTTAAATATTTTAATTAGTATCACTCATGAAAAGAACTGAACAATAATCAGTGTATTTCATGTTATGTTAACAAAAAAATATATCAAATCAGGATTTTAAAGTAGGAAAGTTATTTAATTTGAATATTTACATTAAAACCCCAAATAAGTTTTTACAGAGTTCTCTATTAGTTCCACACACCTTGAACAAGAGCTCCAGGTTTCTCTTGGTAGATTCAGGGGGCTCCTTCTGTTCTCTGTGCAACAAATATAATATTGTTTTAATGACTGTATATTGCAGATCAACTAAACAGCACTTTCAAGACACTATTATATATTACCACATACTAACTTTAACTTTTTAATCATACACACTGTAAAATTTCATCTCCCAAAACAAAACACAATATACAAAAGAACCAACATCACATCACTGCTACAGTATTTCCGTGACGTTAACTTGCTTTAATGTTGAACATTAACATTAACGTTAACATTGGTGCAGTGACTGATTACTGTCACACAGTTTCATAACCAGTCCTGTCTGTGTAATATAGAGTCAGTGAGTTACAGGAGACATGCTGATGGTGAAGTGTGAACACTCTTCAGTGGAGAATGTGTTTAATCTGTGAAAATGATTTAAACCTCCTAGTCTTATTTACCATAGCGAGTCCGATATTGGCAGATTTCACAGCTGTCATGTGAGTAAAGCAAAAAAGCGAGCTGCCCCCTCTCCTCGTCCTCTTTGAAAAACACCATGGTGAGACCAGGTATGTACTGGTGTAGCTCCATGATTTGGGCCTTGAAAAACTGTAGTGCTAAAATTTTCTTCATAAAAAGAGTTAATCCAGTCAGTTAAAATGTTTAAGCATACATTTGGTACATTGTTGTCTTGTTAAAACACCATTCTGTGTGTGTTTTTAGTACAGTTTTACTGCCTTTTAGGTGCTAATTCTCTTAAGGTGGAATGATAATTATGAAGTGGAAGCATGGAATGCTGTTCTCAGAGCATTGCTTTAAGATGAGGCTAAACTTGCATGACAATGTATTTAGTTGTTTTTAGAGAAATACTGTAACTTTTATCCACTATTTCTGGGATTCTACTGTTGAAGAGTTTGTTTATTGAACCAGCTATTGTTGTAATCGGAGTGCATGTTGTTAACAGGCGGANAGGCGGAGCTGAGGTCGAGCGGGAAAAAGCTAATGAAGCCTGTTAAAAAAGTCTTTCGTGGACTTCGTGCAGGTGGAGAAAATAAATTCCCCCATCCAGTTAACCTGTGGTGTCCGTGTCGTCACTGCAATTCTCCAACACAACGCAGAAGTACCCCGTTACACATGCACACTTAATCACCAACGCAGATTTTGGTATTTATTTGGTATGAAATTGTTTGCATTATTTATGGACGATTTAACTCAGCTGTAGAGCCAATACATAATAGTTTGGAGAAATAGTAAATTGATGACTCCTGTGGTGAATTACAGCTAAATTCATAAATGACTGATACACTTTTTTAGTTGATGTATATGCAGTCAAGCCAGAAATACTGCACACCCCTTTCACCTTCTTATATAACTTTAACAGACTTTAACGGAATTCTAGATTAAGGGTTTTTTTTGCCTCAAACATCTACACACAATCAAGAATAATTACAGAGTGAAAACAGGTTTTTAGAAAATATGCAGTTTTATCGAGACAGGCTCGAATCGCAAATTTGAGGCCTCGAAACTTGCTTGACTAATACTGATAATAGACTCTGTTTTTTTTATCAGAAATTAGTACTTTATTAGAAATTAGGGATTGTTTAGGGTTTTTTTTGTTGAAACACAATTTGGTGATTTCTGTTGCAATGCTTGCAACCTATCAGAGCTGGAGACCAACACAGGTCAACGTACGAAGTAGCTCGTATCCATGTCCAATTAATTAAATTTACCACAGGTGAACTCCAATTCAGTTGTAGAAACATCAGAAGCAGGACCAGTGAAAACAAAATGCACCTCAGCTCATTTCAAGTGTCATATCCAAGGGTGTGCACACTTGTGTACATATGATATTTTACATTTTGATTTGTAATACATTTGCATAAATATCTCAATGTCTTCAGCACTGAATATGTATTAGAAACCACGACTTTATTATTCTGTCAGTGTTACTGACAAATATTTTGCTGTAAATATTTTAGCAGAATATCTCAAAATGATGAGTGTGATGATGATAATTGTAATTAAGAATACAAATAAAGTCACTGTACATATAAAGCCACTGAACCATTTTCCCTTTAGGAACACCAGAGTTCAGAAAAAAAGTTAGAGTGTGTTTTAATCTGACTCTTCAGTTTCACATCATTCTTACCTGAACTCTGTAGGACTGGTTTCTTCTCTGAAGTCTATTAATCGTTTCTTTGACTGGTCACTCTTCATGGACACACAGCTGGGTTCAGGTGAACGAGATCTCTTACCCCGATCCAGTCTAAAACACAAACAATTAGACATGGCCTGTAAACTTAATAGTGAGTGAACATAATTGTGTACACACAAAATCGGGTCAGGAATGTATATATGCCAACACCCACACAGAAACAACAATTTATAAACTGGGTGAGAAATCATCTGTATATGTATGGAAGCTTTAACTCACGAACAGGATAGTGGTCAACCAATTAATTCCATTTTGAGATAATTGCCTGTATATACATATTACTTATCAGTTTCAATGTATTAATAGTGTGTGTCTTCCTCTCTGAAATTATATTCCTTATAAGAAGAGAAAATCATTATATATTAATTACTCTGCCCATTGACTCCTGATGAAGACATGGCTGTCAGACAATTTCAGACAAACAGTCTTGCATGTTAGTGTACTAAAGCATGGAGGTCACCATGAACAGTAAACTGTTGGATGATTTGATCTAAGGAACCTGGTTAAACCCTGCTTAAACCAGCCAATCAGAACAGAGCTTATTAATTATTCATGACCGCAACAAAAAGGGGAAAACAGCTCGTTTCACTCTAAACCAAATGGGCATGTAAAACCTCATCTGGCCATTTTTCACCCCAAACAAAGACACATACCTTCTATTCACAACACCAGAGAACAATTTAAATACTGAATAAATACATTTATGGCACTTTAAAGGAAATAATTTTATTCAGGTTTCTGTTTAATTCTCTTTGATTTTCATGGTTTATTTTAGTCTCTTCTGCTACATGGTGTAGGGGGTTATATAGTATATAATTAATTGTATACTTAGATATTGAATGATTACGTGTCCGATGGCATAATTTAGCTTATTTTAAGCACAAACAATAAGCGCAAGAGCTTTGTGTGAGAGAGTGTGGTCTTCAGCTTTTCTGGGATCTGACTTCAAGAGATTCCCCAGAGTGAGCTTCAAGAAAGTCTTCTGAGAGAGACCCAGAGAGACTCTGAGAGACTAATTTCTCTATGTGTGACCTGAGTTTATGTACAGGCCTTGAAAGCGGAACTAAAGGAGTGGTCAGTGGTCACTCCCTCATTCATATGCATTTAGTCTGCCCATTCTTCCACATCAGGGACACTCAAACTAGAGAACATGGTCAGTTTAGACCAAATCTTACATACCAACATTTATACATACAAATACTTACACACAATATTGAATTATGAAAGAAGCTGATATTCAGATAGCATATTCTTATATTATCTAATCCTTTGTATGTCAATATTATAAATTCTCGCAATAACGTAGACGTTGATGTGGTTTCTAATACATACATTTTTCACACCATTCTTACCTGAACTCTGTAGGACTGGTTTCTTCACTCTTCATGGACACAAAGCTGGGTTCAGGTGAATGAGATCTCTTACGATCCAGTCTAAAACACAAACAATTAGACATGACCCGTAAACTTAATAGGGTTTTGTGTGTGTTTGAACATATATGTGTACACACAAAATCGGGTCAGGAATGTACTTATGCCAACACCCACACAGAAACAAGGATTTATAATACTGGGTGAGAAATCATCTCTATCTGTAAGGAAGCTTTAACTCTTGTATAGAGGAGTGATCGACTGATTAATTCCACTTTGAGATAATCGCCTATATGTCGAGTAGGCATAACTTTATGACCACCTCAACATATCTACACTTTTTATCCATTGTATCAATCTCTAGTCCTTCAGTTACAGACTGTAGTCCATCTGTTTCTCTGTATACTGTATTACCCTGTTCTTCAATGGTCAGGACCCCCCACACAAAATTACATATTATACATAAAATAGACCTTCTGTTGAACTGATTTTATAACCATAAATTAAAGAAGGCACATAAAACTGAAAAGTAGACTAATTAATTTTTCTTAATTCAAGCTGACTGTATGAATCAGGAATTAAAGATCAGAAATAGGTGGGATGGGAGTCATTTAATTAATATCTTCTGTCTACATTGTGCATGTACTGTACATCAAACATCACTGTTAGTGAAAGTTTAATGTAATATTTGATGATGCAACTAAGGATCCTGATTCAAACTTACAGTCAAATCACTATAACATGTGGTTTTAAACAAGGATCATTCCATTCTGGCTATATGGGGGTGCTTAATGTCTGATTTTACATAGATCTGCTTGGTTTCACCAAATAAATCATGCTATATAACCTATTTTTGGTGTATATGTAATAAAACTGTTAATACAAATTTTTAAATACCCTTACACCTGATTCACACATTGTACCTCTGCCTGAGCAGTCCAGCAGTATGACTTCTACAGTTCACTTCTTAATCAAATATTCCATTCCACCTACAGGCACTAGAAGGTAACTGTGGCAGTATTGAAGGTGGAAGAGAAAATTCACAAAACATTATCATTATAGGATCCTGGTTGACTTTAATTCAGAGTAGTTAGTTTATTCAGTTTCACTCTGGACATTTTCCCAAACCTTGAACAATATGGAGCAGTTTCACTCAGTGTTTGATGCAGAAGAGACTGAAGAGAGGAGCAGCTCTACCTTTATTAGCATCGCAACCCCAACAGCAGCCTGTAAGTAAGATCCATGCTGTGTATGTATCCGTGTTTGCCATATGAAGCAGATCATCTTAAACTGAGAGTTCCATAGTGAGGAACAACTTTAATCTACTGTGTGTTGATGTCCAGATGGAAAGCCAGTAGCTAGTATAGGTAACGTTAGCTACTAGCATTAGCTCCAAGTAACTAGCATAGCTAACTAAATAGTATGAGGGTGAAGCTTATTTACACAGAGGCTCATTTTATTTAGACTATTTCCACATGTCGCTTCTTTCTGAACAGGGTGTAAATGGTCGTGTAAACAACATCTTGGTGTTTTTCACCCTGAACAAAGTCACATACCTTCAACCCCCCCCCCCCCCACCCCACCCGGCCTCAGGTTTTAATTCAGGTTTTATTTTAATCTTCTTATTGGCTTATTTTAATGTCTTCTGCTGCATGGCTTACGCAGCGCAGTAAAAACAATAAGCTTCTCGTCTATTACTGCATCGGTTCAGTGCAGGTCTGGAATGCTATAATGCAGAGTGAGAAAAAGGCTGAAACACTTACTATTATTAAATAGTACCAAATCAGGGAGAACATTTAATTGGGTGTTTTAGCTCGTCTGTCTGGTGTGGAAAATGGAAGTCAATGTAGCAAAGGAGAATATCAGTCAATGAGCTAAAAAAAAAAAAACATCTGTTGATGATTGGCGAGACTTCACCAGTCAGATTTGGCCATTTTAACTCTGAGTCAGGGACATTCAAACATAGAGAACATAGTGAGTTTAGACCAAATCACATTATTATCTCACCTCTTAGCTTTCTGTATGTCCTGTTTCTTAGTGGAACTAATTTTGGAGGTCATCATTCCTCCTTCAGATCACCAAATCCTAGAAACACACACACAGTCAAGTAGACGTATTAGTTTCATCTGAAAGTTCTACCTGTCTGACATTTATCATCTGTTCTCTGCATGTGCAGGTCCTGTTATAGTACCATTCAGTATAACTCAGTGAGCTTTTTAGAATGAATTGAATGAAACACGTGAACTCAGTAATTGTGATGTGTGTCCCAATACCTTTGCTCATATACATCCACGTTCAGAAAGGATGGGCCTTATCGCTGTTCCTGACTGACTATATAAGGTAATTCTGTTGCACATACTTTACATTCTGACTTGTGCTAGTACTACTATAGCATGCTGTTGGCAGCGGTGGATAGAAGAAAGCATGCACTACCAACATGAACGGTCTGGGAGACCTATCACGAACCACACACAGAGAGAACAGACAAATTTTTCAACATGCACAGAGTGACCCAACAGCCATGACTGCGGACATTCAGCGAGCAGTGATGCCCTCCGTGAGCCTAGTGTCATTTCACCTCCACCCCTTCCACTTACATCTGCAGGAACTGTGTGAGAATAGTTAAGCTGCATGGGATGGATTATCACAGGGTACCATTAGGAACCTCTTCAACTCCATACCGAGAGACACTACTTCTGTATGTGTAGCTCAACACTCGTGCGTACATAACTAAAATTATTAATATACATATTTTTAATATATATACATAAAACTATATATGTATAATCTGTATGGAGTTTGCATGTTCTCTTCCCGTGTCTCCATGGGTTTCCTGTGGGTGGTCCACTTTCCCCCCACAGTCCAAAAAACACAGTCAGTTAAGTTGGAGACGGTAAATTCCCCCATAGGTATGAGAGTGTGTGTGTGAATGTGTATGTGTATATACATTATTATTTTTATTATGAAAGCGATATGGTTATTAATAGTCAGCATGCATTAAAATATACAAAATTCATACAATAACCATCATTAAATACCATCATTAAATACTAGTTTGGTTAAGTGATATACTACAGAATCATTAAAATTAAAAATTATTACTACTGTGAGACATCCATATGACATACAGATATAAAATCACTTGTAGTGTACAGACATCCATCTGACAAACATACTACAACCTTTATTTTTTAAGATATATTGTGGTTGTATTAAATTAGTACCATGAGACATCCATATGCCAAACAGATCTAATATTGCTTGTAGTATACCTAGATATACCATAAAATATACCATATTTACTGAAACATTTACTACTGAATTTTAGTAAATGTTTATATGTAATTAAATTACTACTGTGGGACATTCATATGATGTACAGATCTAAAAGCACTTGTAGTATACTGAGACCCATCTGACAAACATACTACAACCTTTAGTTTGATAAGAAATACTGTGGATGGTTTTTAGTTGATTTTAAAATAAAACTTAAAAGTACTAAAGTAAAAAAAATAAATAATGCTATGAGACATCCATATGGCATACAAATGAAATATTGCAGTGACCAATTGCTACTAAATAAATAGTGTAAAACAAGGTACACTTTTGCCTAATTCAAAATTTACAGTAATTTAACTCAGACAGGCCCTTATTAATACACAGAAGTAGGCAATGCGCTTGAAATGAATGGTTCCTCTATGTGTAACCATGAACAATCAAAGAACCATGTGCATGATTGAAAGGATTTTCTTCAGATTCACGGCAAATGTGCTTTAGTTGGTTCTATATAGAACTTTTTGAAAAGGGTCCTATATGCATCAAGAAGGGTTCTACTGTTACAAGCTTCAACTTAAGATAACTAAACGAAGAAAGAAAACTAAAAGTTTTGATAAATTCCTGTAGTAGGTTTGCGAGACGCATCATACTGATAGAGGAAACTAAAGGAAATTTTTCAATAAACCTATTAAAATAAAAAAAATCAGTAATTAAAATGCCAGCCAGAAACCCTTATATATTGAGAATGTTACTATTTATAAATTGCAATATTAGTGAGTACATTTATGACAGTACTTAGACATCACAACTTTATCAAAGTATTTTGCTAGGTTTACAAAAGATTTTATTTTGCAGTAGGCTTATGTGTTGTGTCTCTGTAAAGTTATGGCAGGTTTTGGTTTAGTGTTTACATTGTATGTTTGCATTTCTTCATACTGCTTTGTAAAGGAAGCAGATTTTCATATTATCAGTGTATTTCAGTACGTTTCAAGTCTTTATAAATCCATAAACAGGCTCCTCATGTCTCTGAATCTTGTATGTTTTTAAACAGTACCCACACTTTAGAGATGGTCTCTTGTCGTCTTCAACGCCTGCTGCGGCGATTCTGGCTACTTTCATCAAATGTACTTGGCGAAAGGAAAGATCTGGAACTTTGACGAAATTATCATGGCTTTGTTGGTTTCCTGGTTTACCACAAACTAGAAGATACAGTTTCAGAGATTTTACGAGGTTGTCTGGGAGCACTAGGAGGCGCGAAAGGCGAATATCCGCCGAATATCCTATGTCAACCTAACTTTACCAAGATGTCCAG
>JAVGWN010003128.1:0-10541 GCA_034552555.1 Semaprochilodus insignis | reverse complement strand
TATATATAATGTAAAGAAACCGTACAAAATATATTTATGACAATATATACATATATATATATATTGTCATAAATATAAATAACAAGTGATAAGTGACCTCTGGGTTTAACAATGTAGGCGTTAAAGTGTAAAGTGTAAATTCACAGACCTTGGCAGGGAAGCTGTGTGACACGGTGAGGTTGAACGCTTTAATGCCCTCTCCGGTTCAAAGGTTAATGAATGATTGTTTCCTCTCTCCCAGAAGACTTTGAGCACTCTGCTGGGTGAACTATCCATCTATAAGGGAAAATAAATAAATATACGGTAAATTATTTGTGTTTGTGTTGCTCAGAGTTTAGTTCGTTTCCTATTGCTCTAACAGACAAATGAACATCCTATGCTCACGGGAAAATACATCTGTGTGTATGCTTTCTAAAAAAATACTCACTGTATTGGCTTGGAAAAGCTGAATCATATTGTGTGATTGATAGATTGAAGACATTTACGAGAAAAACAGCTTAGTATCATGGTATCTTAGCAAAACCTTGTAACTTCAGGAATAAACATTCTTAAAACAAATAAGTAAATAATGTAACAAGACTATTGATCCATTCAACATGAAATGTTAATACAGTAAGAAGGCCAACTGCATGTAAGAACTGCAAACATCCATCAGTTTTTGGAAATTACTGCTTAACGTACAGAGTCAGAACTGTTCACACTGGTGGTAATAGGAACGTCTGAAATGTTTAAGGCCTCTGTAACTCCCTCAGAGAAAGTTTTTACATAAAATGGTTAGGAGTGCATTGTCTAATGTAGGTCTAATGCTGGACATGTTGTTTTATAATAGTTTTATTACAAGCTTTTGACCTAAAACGCATGTTTAAAATCTACATTCATGGCAGAGGGGCAGATGCAGGAAGGTGTAAGGCAAAGTAGACCCCAAAGGAAGCTTTTTTTTTTTTTTTGGTTTACCACTATTTTGTCATTATCAGCAGTGGTTTTCCGGTGGGTTTGGATAGTAAATTAAAGGCTGGATTTGTGTTGCAGATATCAAGACCCTGGTTCCTATCGCCACCACTGTAAAGAAATATGCCATGGCAAGTACCTTACGATGAACCACTGTACATGAAAGTGTACATTTCAGTCACTGAATTATGTAGAAATTTAAAAAGAATTTCACCACATCAATTCTATATATCTGTCTATATACTGTGGACATCAGCAGCATCGTTTATGCATATGAACTGTGCTTTTTGGGGTTAGAGGGAGGTTCTTCTGTCCCTCTGTGATAAAATGATAGAAAGTGATAGAGTGCCTTTTACCCCTGCAGAGGGAACAGCTTTGAAACACATTACTGTGTGAAAGTGTCTGTGTGAAACTGTCCTCTCACTCTCTGCTTCCTCTCTCTCACTCTCTCTCTTTCTCTCTCTCTCTCTCTCTCTGACCCTGAACCGCTCTCTTAGACTCCTGGCAGGCCGCAGTCTCAGAGAGCCAAAGTTCAGCCCAGATTCCATTTCAGGCTGTGCAGGTGCTGGCGGCTGGACTTGCTGCGAACCGTACCCACGCCCGAGCCCTTCCTATGGACTATAGTCATTTTTATGTCCCCTGTGTCTTGCTGCTTTTTTACATTTCTGCCAGCAGGTCTTTGGAGGTGGAAAAGTAGAATTGGCCTGTGGGTTTCCCATGCACCATGGATAGGATGGTGAGAAAAAGCCTTCGGTATTGGACCAATTTGAAAGTGATGATAGATGCTTATAAGTTGCTCATAAAATTGAACCAACTAGTGGGTATTTTGTTTGCTGCATATGTTTAGCATAATGTTGCAGTGTTGCAGTTAAAAAACAAATGTATCGCCATATTTTGAGCAGCTGTCCTTTATATTGTGTGAAAATGGCATGATGAATGGACCAATAGAAATGCTCCAAAATTAACTGGAATAAAATGACTTTGCATTAACTTACATTGAAAGTAAAGAACATTTTTGCCCTCTCCAGTAAAGTTACTAGTTTTGGGGAGACATGTTTTTCTTTGGGCATATATACATGATAATAGATACTCTTAACAGGTAATACTTGATAGTGGAGCTTTGGGGTTTTTAAACTTTACACTCGCAGCCTCATTTACTCAAATAATCCCATAAATAATCTTCCATTAAATGTGTTTTTTATCATATTGCTTCAACAAGCACAAAATCCATTCTGAGGTTATACGTTAGGTTCAATCTAGAGAGGTTAGGTCACAGTTTGCAGTACAGTCCTTGGAAGCCCTTAGTCAGTCCTTAGCTCCAAACCTACCCAAGCTAGGAAGACAGTGACTGTAGAATGATGATTATCTGGTATAAAAATGGTTAGGCAATGGAGCACATCAAAATTGTTGGCTGGTTGAGGGTTGTCAAAGAACAGATTTAAAAGCTCATGGGTTTTCAGGACAGGTCATTAGTCTGTAGTAGCAGGATTATTACTAATGAAATCAGTTCATACCCTCAGCTCCAAGCGGTCAAGCCTAGCTTTTTCTTTCCCCTTCCTCCTTCCTCCAGCTTTCAAATGTCCCTCTGTTCCACTTTCCTTTCCAAGGCATAAACATTTGCCTGAAATGCGCGTGGGGAGCTCATTCCTCACTGAGCCGGTGGACAGTTGTCCTTTGGGTTAATGGCTCACCGAAGACCAGAATCAGAGCAGATGAAAGAAAGCAAAAGGGCCCTCGTTTTCTCCCATTCATCATCCTTGTTTTCCTTTGGCTGATCTCTTCACCCTGCTTTAAGGACCTGTCTGCTCCACTGGAGGCTCGTCCGAGGTGCAAAGGGCCAACAGGGGGTCTCAAGGAGCCCCACAACCTCTCAGCCACAGAATTCCCATGGGCCCTGAATCAGACCCCGGCTTTAATGGCTTTTGTAATGGCGAATTATAAGAGTGCAATGATGGGGAAGATTAATCGGAGGTGGTCTGAGGGCTAGCGAGGCTCAGGATTCAAGGAAACCTGAGATAGTTAGAGTTGGACTGAAATATGTAGCCCGCTGCCCTCTCGACCGCGCTAACGGAGTCGTGTAAACCTAGCAATGTGTCGTTTCGGTGCACTGCATGTTTTCTTTTGCCTAGGGGGCCCTGTGACCGGCGAAAAATCATTATCATTTGTAAAATTAACAAATTGTTTTGTCAGGTTTTTCAGCGCCATCATCATTCCTGTGCTAATAGATTTGCAGTGAGTCACATCTGAGTTTTAATTCCCCTTCAGGCTTAAAAAGCTTGCTGTGTGTGTGTGTGTGTGTATGGAATACATTATAGCTGCTGCCAAATTTAAGCCTAGAATTTTAGTGTGTCACTAGCCAAATTAATGATTAGGAATAAAAAGAAAGAGTTGCACTTTATCACAAGAGTCCAAAGAAATCTGTGCATTCTGCTCTCCAGTAATTCAGTGGAATGAAAGAGTATCAAGTGTTCATTTGTTCATAGTTCATATGTTCCTATTTTAAATAAAAAACTCTTTTTCTGTCTCTGTCTCTGTCCCTCTCTCTCTCTCTCTCTCTCTCTCTCTCTCTATATATATATATATATAGACAGATAGATATGTGTCTATGTGTGTGTGTGTGTGTATATAGGAACTACGTCTATACAGTTCCTGTCAATAGCAACATACAGTGCATTATATAATAACATCTTAAGTCTTGTTATTCAGTAACTACATAGAAAACCATGCAAACTGTTTAACTAACTAACACTTTAACACTTAAGCTAAACCTGCTAGTGGTTCCTGGCCATTAAGACAAAACTATAAAATTATTTAATCTAATATAACAGCTTCATAAGCATTTCGATGGTACACTGACTTATAGATGGAATAATCGCATTTCTGTCATTGACACTCCGTGTTCTGAATGCCTGCTATAGTGACTTTGGATAAACGGGCACGAGACCTCTCGCGAGGACTGTGTAACACTTTACGGAACCATGTCACACACCAACCAATATGAGTCTTCAGCTAGCTATAAGAAGAAGCTAGCTCTCTGTTCTTAGTATAGGCACCATAGCAGCGAAGAAGAAGACAATATCAGAGGAAGTGAGTAAGAGAAAAAGAGAGACCAAGCTAAAGACCAGATTAAATCTTGGACTGACCTTTACATGTGGGCGAGAGCTAAAAAAAATCAAATGATGCAATACAGTCTCATGGCTAACAGGAAAAAAAAAGAAAATCTGACAGCAGAATGTGCATCTCTGTCAATGTTATTTATGAAAGATTGTGCTCTTGGCCATAACCCAGTCTGCGTTTGGTAGTTTGCCCAGATGCCAAATCATCTAACCTCAGTCTCGTTTCAGTTTAGCTTGCAAAGAAATAAATTCATACCAAAAAGTTGTCTTTGTGAATAGTCAATATAGTTATTTGTCGATCTGATGCCAAATAAGCCCTGACAGTTTGCAGCCTCCTTCTTTTTCTTCTGATGTTCCCTTTGCTGGCATTGTGCTGATTCCAACTCCCCTCTGTCATGCAGGCACACATAAACAACCAAAGCTGCAATTGTAGTTTGTAGAGTCCATACACCTGAGTGACATACATTCAGTCAAATTCTATATCCTTCCTTCAGTGTGTCAACAAATGCACATATACAGCTATCAGTGATGGGGCTCAAAGCACAATCTGTGCTGTTAAAGTCCATTACTCTTTGAAACTGTAGGGGAACCCCAAAAGCAAAAAATACCTGTATAATGCAGCTTTAAATGGTTAAGAAAAACACATACTTAAATATAAATGCTTGCATATCTACACCAGTGACTGTTCTTAAACTAGCTGATAACTCCTACACACCCTTACAAAAAGGTTATTCTGAGAGATGCCATAGAAGAACTG
Organism: Semaprochilodus insignis; assembly: GCA_034552555.1. NCBI lineage: Eukaryota > Metazoa > Chordata > Actinopteri > Characiformes > Prochilodontidae > Semaprochilodus > Semaprochilodus insignis. Next base: position 5,720 of record JAVGWN010003128.1, on the reverse strand, counting down.
ATTCTTGTTCTCTAACTGAGAAACCATGGTCTCTGTAATAGAGATATGTAAATATGGGAACCAATAAAGGAACCATTTAGCAACCTTTATTTTTAGACGTCTACATTGCCTAGAACTACTAGGACGTAAAATAAGCAGCACAGGTTCCAAAGGTTTTTTTTTTTTTTGTCTGATCTAAAAATGACCACACATATGGTTAATGTAATATGAAGGCTTAAATACTTCAGTAAAACATGAGCTTGTTAATGCCTGATGGGCCCAGCATGGAACACTTCTAAGGACATAAAGTCACGTTGCCCCATGGCTGCCATTAAAACAGTGTGAACTTCACGTCTGAGAGCCAGGACCTGGCATGAGGCTCCTCCACTCACAGGTTAGCCATGTTTCATACTGCAAGTGGGCACATATCAGTCTCAGCACATGATAACGGTTAACAATCCAAAAGCATGCATATTCCCTTCAGCTGTAGACGGTGGTTTTGATGAAATTCCAGATGGAAACCCCGAGGGGTCCACGTATGTGTGGAACTTGAGCACTTGACCCTTTCGGAGAATGCAAAAAACGAACAACAAAAAAAAAGTGGGAGAAAAGAAGAACGAAATGGGAGGCCGTGGAGACCCCCTCATATCTCATCTCTATTAACGGGTTTACGGGTGACCCCAGGGGTGCTCGTAAAAGTTTACACCCAGGTTTCACTCCGAGTCCCCTCCAAAAGAATGAAAGAAATCGGTTAGTTTATGGTCACCCTTCAGGATTTTACGGCATGTTTTACTAAAGTTCCCGTTTTAACGGACCCTGGTTCTAATTAGCCAGGCGGTGGCACCGCGGCCCGGCCGCAACCTCTCTTTCTTCTTCTTCTTCAAGAAAAGAGGAATGAGGGAGAGAGTGGCAGATAGAAAGAGCAGGAGAGAGAGCAGGAGAGTGTTGTAGATCTGGAAGGACACACATGGGTCAGGCTGTGAGGTTAAGGCCCTGGGTTTTGGAGATCAGAATAAGCTGAGATATGTTGCCACTTCAGGAATGTAATGAACTGCACCAGTCTTAAAGCAGGATGCCATAAATCATATCTTTTCTAAACACGTTTGCTGAATGGAGTGTGTTAGCCTGTAATACCTCTGCCTGTTGGAATGCCACTGGGAAATATAGAGTGGAGAACATAGCAGAAACAGAAAACACTGAAGCCGACTTTTAACATGAGATGCCCCATCATTCTGATTCAATAAAAAAAAAACACACAGTGCTTATTTATGTATTTACAGTGCTTATTTATGTATTTATACAGTCCCCTAACTAGTACAGGGACAGAATGGGAGTTAAGCGGTGCCTCATAGTGCAGAGGGGCTTGTGATTACTGGGCCTCCTAAAAATTTTTACAGGGCCCTTTATAGGTACGAACACAGCTGTACATCCATCACTCACAGAAAGATCTGATCCTCTAAAGGTGCAATTTGGAAGATATTCAGTTTAAACCATTGCAAAATGAACTAAAATTATCATCAGAGTGACAAGAAATAAGGTTTTCACGTTATGTCAAAAGAAGACGTCTGTGTATCATGTTGCAGACCTGTTTACAGGTTATACAGGTTATACAGGTATACAGGTTAGCCTGTTAACCAGCTAGCCCTTCCTGTCTTGTAAATCCACTTTGTACCTGATAGCCAAAGAAAGCTCTTGGCAAGCAAAAAAAGCAAAACAAGAGGTAGCTTTGGTGTTGCTTTCCACCACCAGAGATGTTCTTGGCAAGTAAAGGGATGAAGTTTGATGTTGAACTCCAGTAAAAACAACAGCTGATAATGCCAACACTGAGGGGGAGGAAGTGTGATTTTCCTTGTTTCTTACAATAAGAGTGGACACCGCAGCTTTCTAGTAATATGTTATTGTTTGGAGCATAATTCCAACAAGGAGTTGCATCTTCAACATTATAGTTCACCTGTTAGCTTCAGACAGCCCTGATATCAATGTATCATAAAGCACATTATCTGTGGTAACCATTTTCATCCAGATCCTTCCCAACTTGCAACATGATACAGTCATATGTAAAAATTTGGTTAAGATGTTGAAATAATTTACACATCCTCTAAAGATAACACACTTTTGCATTTTTTCATGCACAAATACTATTTCTAGTTGAGTTTATTTTTTATGAGTTCAAGTGCACACAAAATTGCAGAAAACTGTATACTTATATTGGTTCTTTATAGCGGGCGTGTTTGAAAAAATCCATATTTGGGACACTTTTTTACTTTTTGTTCTTCTTGTATTGCACTTCTTATTTATCTTACTTATCTTGGTAATAACATTACACAACACTCCATCCTCTGTACTTACTGTCTCAGACTGGTGCTTCTTCTTGTACTCCACTCTTATATGCCTTAAGTTCATCTGCATCTATATCCTTACTGCTGCACTCAGCACTTTAATATACATATACTACTCCGCACAATGTATGGCTTACAAGTATGTCAGGTATGGTGTGGGTCTGTGTGTGTGATAGGAATATGTGTTTTGTACTTTGTGAACTGTTGCCACTCTCTGTGCATTGCAAGCTAATGTAGCCAAAAACAAGTCCATTGTATGTGTGAACATACCTGGCCAACAAAGCTTGATTCTGATTCTGATTTTCACCAACCAACAAAACCTAACTTAACTGTAGGTGTTTCAAAATGTATTATTAGTGTAGTGTAGTTACATGGTAGCAAGTGGAACAAAAGAGCATTATGTTGTTTGAGACATGATAATAGCATGTAAATAAACAAATGACATTGTCGAGAAAAATTGTGTAGGGAGGTCAGGTGGAGGGGTTGGGGGGGATTGGGCATGTTGTTTTTGCACTGGAACCCATAAAATCCTGAGCCACAGTATTTAAAGATATATTAAATTCACTGTTGTAATGATTTGCCTGAATACATTAAATTAACAAAGGAAGGAAAACTGCAAATTATACACAATAACTGTAAAAAATTAATTAAAAAATAAAATAAAATAAAAAAATTGTAATTTCTTTTTTTTAAGAGTATAACACTGAGGAATTTAAATAATGAAGTTATAAAATATCCTTTTTTTACATTATGTAGATGGTACATATTACAGATTCACCTCTTAAAACCTATATGCAGCATCTTCTATCCTGACGTTGTGTTATTGTGTAAGCTTCAGCAGATATATATTAGAAATGTATTCATTGTTTAACATAGTGAATCTTATCAGTGTGTGCAGTAAAGCACCTGAATATTCTTTCAAGATTGCATTCATCAAATTATACAAGCCTTCAAAGAATTAGCCGCATATGTGGACACCATACATGAAAGGCTAATAGGGTTTATGATCTGAGTTACTGGATGTGATTTGACTTAGTGATAGTAACGTAAACGTTGTGAAGTTTGCCAAGGTTTGTCCGTGACATGTATTTGAAATATGAAACATGAACAAGACATTGGCACTTTGCAGTGGAGGGTAGTGGAGGCAAACAGCCTCAGGCACTGTGTCAGGCCGATCCTTCACTACAGCTGCCACTGCCGGGGATCATTTATAACACCACAAACGCACTGTCACTTGGGGTACAGACCTGCCAAACTGCCTCGATTTAACAGTTCAGGCCGGCTTTTACTTTCCCCGGAGACTGAGGACAGAAGCTTCAGCCAGCAGCTCAGGATTCGCCTCATATTCACTCCGCACAAGTGGGAGCATGCTGTCCTTATTTTGGTCAGAATCATTTTGTTCACTACAGTGTAGCTGTTTGGACATATCAGGTTGATAATCATCATTATGCAATATTTGTAGGGATTTCTGAACACGGAGAAGGCCTTCTACCTTATACCGCTGCGTCCTGGCAGATGAACCGCAGTCTGCTGCAATGGACTCACTTCAATATGCTCTTTTATGACTGACTGACCTTGTGTGCGTGTGTTTATGTCTTGGGCAGGTCTATCCTCATAAAACAGCAGGGCCTTCCTGTTTGTTATAGCCTCCTAGCATGTGGTTGCACAAGACCATCACTGCAAGGCAACACCAGAACTTAAAGAGCTCAGGAAGTGGCTATCTGTCAAAGCGGATGCCATCTTCATCCTTCTGAAAGCATTTAACTGCCTTCATATGTAATGCTTTTGGAGCTTATCTACAGAAAATGCTAAAGTACACTGTAGCCTTATTAACCTTAGCTAGCTACTTAGCCATAGTGGTTATGATATCAAATACACAGCCACCATGATGCAACTGAGGAGCGATGGACATTTATAATAAAACCAGATCCTTCTTCCTCCTGACATACAGTTCATTCCACGATAATTTGATGTGCTTAGTGGGTTTAAAGTGCTCCGAATTGCATGTGGTCTGTGGCAGTTGTCAGAAACACTTGGTGACATGAATTACTCCACTGCACTAAACACCAACCTTTGCCTGAGCAGCGAAATTCCTCCCATGCAACCTTGAAGCCCAGCCAAATGTAGGGGCAGTGCTGGCTAATTGACATAGCAGGCCCTTATGATGTGCCTTACAGCTAAAAACAGAGGGAGAGAGAGAAAAAGAGAACTTGGAAGGAGAGATGGAAATAGTAACAGATTACAAGCCCTTAGCTAATACTTGAATGGGACAAAGACATGCTGCTTTGTCTCATTCTCATTCATCCAGCAGTGTTAACCAGCTCCAGAAGAATGTTAGCTTCTGAGTCTGGAGGACATCCAAAAATCGAAAGTTTAGTAAGACGTATATGAAGTACACTACAGTGTAAGTGTTATATGAATTATAGGGTGTACCAATGCACATCTTTGAATGTGTGAAAACACAGAATAAAGCATAATGGCTGTACATAGGGTTATTGTGTTAGTGTGTGTGGCCCATAAGGCTTTGTATTGTTTTTGTTTGTCGTTGCAGAACTTCCAGGTTGCCTTTATACGTAATTGTTTCCTGTTTTCCAGCACGTCTTGGCCAGTTCCTCGGATGCAGTCCCTGTTTTCATATCTGAATTTTATACTTCCCAGACAGAACTGGCTAACCATAAGGCATTTGTGCTCATCTTACACTTCGAGTCCAGTTCTGAGAATGATCTGCTCAGCTTTGGTGAGTTGGAGGCGCAAAAATAGCATGGATTTTATGAAAATTTGCTTCATAGCCACAAGAAATATACTTTACATATACATGTTGTTTCTGTGGGAACAAAACCTTATATCTCCATTTTTGTCATTTTGTTTAGTTTTTGAGATCAGTTGGAGATGCCTGTTGCTCTTCACATTGTGTGGATATTTTATGATGAATGGGACAAAAGAAGTGGCCCAAAATTACTTGGACAGTATCTGGTTACACTTATGTGTATTAATAGAATGTTTTTATTTTCTTTGTGTGTAAAGTTAACATTTTTGAGATACAAGGTTTTGGTTCATCAGCAGTGATAAATATTTATGTGTATGTATGTATAATGTAAAGATATATACTTCATGCTTGATTACATGGGCCTTAGGTTAATGTATATTTCAATGCCTACATGAATGAACATGTAGGTGCCAAAAGTAATCTTTGGTGTCCAAGAACCAGTACTTCTAAAAGTGGTCCTCAGGGAGCCCCAGGTGGACCACATTTTGGCTTGATATAAACTCCCAACTCTGTAATAATAGAGAGAGAAGAAATCTATATAGACCAGATGGGCAGTTACTATATATACAGGTACTTTTGCCCATTATGTTGGACCTACATTTTATACATTTTATGCTCCTAAGACAGTATATATA
>JAVGWN010003127.1:0-10541 GCA_034552555.1 Semaprochilodus insignis | reverse complement strand
GTAAACCTATATATATATATATATATATATATATATATATATATATATATATTAAATGTATATGAAATACAAATAAATAACTTTCATTGTCCTGGTCATAGAAACAAAGTTTGTGATAAATATAGCTGTCTTTGTTTACATGTTTACACATAAGCAATTGTAATATCACACACAGAAGCCAGGAACCAAAACACGTTACATACGGTAATGTTTCTGCCTCTTTAGTAGTTTAGGTACTTTCTCAGTTGAACTATGTATTTATTTTTTAGCAACATTGATGGAATATATTTGAATGAAAGTGTTCATGATTACAAAACCAGATTTTTGTTGTCTTCATAGGTGAGCAAACAAGTCAACATTCATAGAAGTGTTTGTATTATGTTTAAAAGCTATTTCTTATTGTGTCAGGCATACATGTTTTTTGATTTCCAGAAAGCTGTCGTGGTGTCCATTAAATGTCAGCATGGCTGTCTTTGTGAAGAGGCGGAAATTGTTTTGACAACAGAGGGTTCAAACCACTCCTCTTTCATCCCTTATTTCTTCGCTAGCAGTTGAAAACAGAGCCACAACATTCTACACACAGAGCAGCGTTGGTGACTCCTACGCACTGTGCACCTCAGCACTCTGTAGTGCCATGTGGTCAGCCACTTCATGGAGGAGTTGCTGTAATTCCTAAACAGTTCTACTTTTCAGTAATACCACTCATATTTGATCATGGAATATCTAGGAGGGAAAAATTGCAACGGTGGCTTCCTATTACAGTACCACGATCAAATTCAGTGAGCTCTTTAAAACAACCCATTCTTTCACAAATGTTGTTAAAGACAGACTGTATGACCTGTGGTGGTGGGACTGGGCAAAACAAGTAATATACTAATATATATATATATATATATATATATATATATATATATATATATCATTTTTACTTTCTTTCTTACTTTTTTTCTTTCCTTCTTTCTACTGGATGACTTTACAGAATTAATAAACCATTAATGATGCAAATCCCAAACATAACCATACATGACCACACGCTGGTTTTCAAATGGGGGGAGGACATATAACAGCATAGGAAAATGAATACAGTAATGAAGAAAGACTGAGGCAGCAACAACATACTGAAACCACATCATCACATCTACATAAACACACTACATAATGAAATGGCTGACTATGAATAAAGAAAGCTTAAACACTGAAGAATCAACTAACAATGCAATGATAGAAAAGGGAACAGAGGCAGGTGGGATGGGTGTGAATAGGTATTCTCACTGTTCTCTTCCCGTTAACACAGACTTGGACAAAGCAGTTACACTATTCAAAATATAATAATATTCAAAGCAGTTCTGCAATGTGGAGTCTACTCCTCTTTGACCACAGTGGGCACAGAATCAACACTGCAGGACTGCTTTGAATACACAGGCTGGCACATGTTCAGATGCCACCAAAGGCTGTCAGATAGGTGTGAATGAATATGCAACAATTGAAGATGTAGTCCTAACAAATAACGTGCAGTCCTCCAACCAAAAACCTTGGTTTAAACCATGAGGGCCGCACTTCACATCAGGCATGTGATCCAGTCTATAGATCTGGTAACAGGGAAGATTTGAGAGCAGCCAGACACAGTCTGAAAACTGACATCAAGGCTACTGAGGAACACATATAACATGCAAATTCAAGCTCACTGCGTCAACAACTTGAGGGCATGAGGCAGGTAATCCAGACAGTGACGGACAACAAGAGCAAAGTCAACACCTCACTGGCCACAGATGCCTCCTCCCCATTTGAACTCAACTCATTCTATGCCTGCTTTGGGATCAACCAAGCTTAGCTGGCTAGAGAAGCCTCAGGTAATAAGTTATGGCCATCTCTCACCACTTCCCATGTATGGCATGACTGCTTTCTCAAATAATGGTCATCTTCCAAATACACTGTTCTGGCAGCAAGAGCAGAAGACACATAACAGAAACACTAAAGCTAATATCAGTCACTACATTCCTAAATCCTGAAAAAGAAGCATGGATCTATAGGCTAATACTTCATGATGATAATTACCGTGGCACAATCACCTGGTTGGATGATCAGAAACTTGAGCCTGCACCACCTACAATCCATAAAAGGAATTCCTTTATAATACGCTCACAGCACCCTCTGATGGCAAGTCTAAACGTTCAACAGACCAGCAAGAGAAGGTAGGGACACAGCAGACCTCTTTTAATCTCTATACATTCAAGGCTGCTTTAAAATGCACACAGGAAAAAAATGTATATCAATACCATTCTGCATAAATATTATATATTTAAAATTAAACATTAATATTGCTTTAAATGAAGATGCTGGACATTAAACCTTAATGCCTTTCTAGGAAGCGGTTTGAGCTTTTTCACAACGGTTTATGCACGTTTTCTAAGGCTCCTCTGCTTAAAACAAGAAATATATATAACAGCTCTATATATTTACATCACTCCTGTCTGGAAAAGAGCTATGCATGTGGTTATAGTGTGCATGTGGCTTTGTGTTGTTCCAGAGAACCACAAAATTGGATTGTCCTTGGCAATTCCTGTACCTAGCATAAGAACATTATGAGTGCTGTAGTAGGGTCCCAGGATGACCAGTGATCAAAGAGTCCATCAGGATTCACAGTAGTCTTACGGGGCCAGGCATCAACCTTGTGACATGGACAACCAAGAAAGAGATTTTAAGCCAAATCAGGGTGGGAATGTTGACTCATTACGGTGTGAAGTTTTCCAAACCAACAAAAGCTTTGCAAAGACATAGCTCCAAGTGGGAGTCAACATTGTCTGAAAGCCTGTTGTTAGCTCATGGATGAAATGTAAATTACATCCATGGAAACTCTAGTTAACCATGTAGATGTACATCACATTCTGCAAAGAAAACATTACATGCAGTAAAAATAAACTTTACTGCCTGCGAGGGAAAACAGTGTCATTAATGATGGGGTTTTGCTGGCTAGCCTGTTTTGCTTGTGTTCTCAATTATACTCTGGACATGAAACCAGCACAGGCTAGGACCCTCATTAGTAGCAGATTTGTTTACTCATTATTACATTCACAGTGCATCTGTGGCCAGTTCAGATCCAGTTCATATGTACAGCGGTGTCGCTATTGTAGTGGGAAGCTTCACCAGTTCAACCACCAAATGAGTGTCAGTAAGAAAACACGGAGAAGAACCAAGACTCAAGAGGGGTCAACACTAGATGACAATGACAAGAATAAATATGACAGAATGAGTTTACTGTAAATATTCTAGGCTTTCAGATTAGACAGAGAAGAGACCCATGAGATAAGACAATGATTACTGTTGTATAACATGCCTCCTGCTTTCTGCTGGTCTATCCGGCAGGCAGGCAAATTTCTTTTTTCCTGTGGTTCATCTTAGCTTTTCAGTTACCCCAGGCAGATTGTGAATGTTGTAATGAACACAACTCCAGGAATCCATGTTTTGAATATCTGTCTATGCAAACAATTTTATGGCATTTAAAACTTTCATAAACACTGTCTGTTTTGCTTAATAATATTTGATCAGTCTCCCTCTCTTCATCTCCCCCTCATGCTAAATAGACACTTAGACATGACTTGATGTCCTGTCTAAGTGTCTACTTATGTATGTAACTTTCATCATGTGAGTTAAGATAATCGGGGTGACTGACTTTGAGGTTCCCACATCTTATATCCATGGGGAAGCCTCAATGTATTCTAGGTATGAATTATTATGTGATAAATAGTTATTTATGTAATTATTAAGGATGCCTGTAATTTCATTTCACTTCAAGTTCATTTTTCTTTAACACAATTGTGTGTACTTGTGGTATTTAAGCTCTGCAAGTATTGTAGTAATACTCTTATTAATCTTATTTCATTGTTAGGTTTTAGTTGGAAATAAAAAAATACTTATCAGAAACACCCAGCAGAAAATTATCAGTATTTTTCCTCCACAGTAGGGAAAAGCCTAGCGAGCTCTCCCATAGGTTAGGAGTTCAGAAGCTGAACTGAAGGCCTGACGTGTCTGGTTAATCACTAACATTATTAGGAAGTGACCGTGGAATCAACAAGTCATGGTTTGATTTACAGTGGGTGGGAACAATATTGTGAGGAAAACAGCACTTGAGGCCATCTTGAAGTTCTAGATATGTCACTGACTGACTGAGCTCCATCATGAAACTGCCACAAGGTGTGCATCTTTAATGCAGACCCATCGAAAAATGCTGCAATGTGAACTGCAGTTAACGTGCTAATAGAATCCTGTAGGGGTGCTAGCAGAAACTAGCATGATTATGCGTAGCCCAAATTGAAAACTAGCCCTAATAACCACAGATTCGTCCTGCTGCCTTACATTCATGTGATGTAGGGATGAACTGTCTTGAATGTTAATCAAATGCCTTTGAAAACATGCTACCTACTTAGGTATGAGTAGTCAATGCTATGTATATAACTGAAGGATGCTGTACATTCAACACCATATATCAGTATATCAGCATATACAATATATCAAAGTTTAAAGCTAAAATGTGAAAACATATAATATTGTGCATTAAATAGAAAGTAGTATCTCAACATCATTAACTTTTCTCCTACTGTGATTCATTCACCCCTTGGATTTTGGTTCATTGATCATGGGTCACTAAGGTGCATTTCCTAGAGGTTTAGTAGAATTTTGAGTTTGATCACTCCCTCATTCTCGGTCTCATTATAATTTTGACTTTTGTCTTGTCTTGGGGTAAAGTGGACCCCAAGACAATCTGAGGCACTGTAAAAAACATATTTTATCATTATTAAATATGAATAAAAAAAACATTTAATTACAAAAAAACATGTTTAAAAAGGTCTAGTTATTGCTGGTCTATGATAGAATGGGTTTCTCCCATGATAGTTTAACCGTTAACTATAGATTTTTATTTGGTTTGTTGGTGTTCATTGGTTCCATATTCAAACATCCCCCCTGCAGGACAGATGAGAATGTTGGTGTTGTAGGGTTTTCTTTAATAATATGTATGATGTATATTTGGATTATCTTCTGTGACATTAGGTGCTGATTCTGGATAAGTTTTAGAGAAGAGCAGCACATCATTTGATCATGATCTGATCTCGGACTTGAGTACTACACAACCTTGGCCTTGACTCTTGACTCTTGACTGCAACACTATTTAGTAGGGCCGATTTACTTAGGGAAATAATGAGAACAAGGCAGACCAGCAGAATGAATGGAAAGAACAAGAGTCTTCAAGTCTTGAACACTGCAATAAGGAACGCAGAATTACGTAGAGCTGTAAAATTGGGGTTGCAATTTACAAAATGGGATTTACAAGGATTAGAATTACAATTTAAATACCTTTAGGTCAGAGTGCTGTGACGTTTTTGTCCTCAACAATAGACCTTTGTCAATTAAATCATGCATCCTCATTTTGAATGAGTACACAAAACAGTGATGTTTCCATGGGTGCGAGTTTGACTAACAAATACATTTGAAGAAAACGAGGCCCATTTGCAAATGATGACTTGCCAATTTCTTTGTCATACACAAGTTTTAAAGAAAGGTTTGTGAGCTCCCCCAGCAGCAGTGGGGAATGGCGAAAGCTTACATATTGGGAAGTTCATAGGTATTTGCAATACCTGCACGAATTGTTGAATTTGACAGCTCTGGTTAGGAGGTCCTGGTCGTTGTCTTTTTAGATCCTTTTTTCCTGCCAAATGTTTAGTTCACTTCCTGTTTTCACATATTCCCTGCTGCTATTAGTGTGCTTTCATTTTACACGCATGTCTACTTCATACAGAATTAAGCAGTGTGTCCAGAGATGCCAAAGATGAATTTGATCCCAGTCAAATTACTGTTAAGTATTTCTTTTTTTGTTTAGCTGTAATAGAAAGATGGAATTTTGAAAAACCTGCTTTTGGACTATTTTGGACGTTTTAATTCATCAAATTATCCATTAAAGGTGGGATAGAGATCACCACAGTAGATAAAGACAGAGTGTATTGTTTTCTTCACACTGTCTCACCTGGAATTGTGTTGACATTAGGGCTGGCTGTTCTGGCAATTGCCAAAATCCATAGACTGCCAGCCAGCACTGGGATCAAGTTTCAGTATGAAATAAGCCATGAAGTTATTCTGCACTATTCCCATAAACCGTATGAATATGTAAATGTTTGAGGAATATAGGGCGGTGCCAGTGTAACCATTATCCCGACCACAATGCCACACATGCATGTCTAACTAATACCTGAGCACAGCACATGGAGTGAAGAACAACCCGTCAACTCAGTGTGCATGCTCCAGAACTATGTAGTTTTCTTACCAATCACTCTTTGAAGGCATATCATATTCGACAAATCTATTTAAGCACATTCCATTTAAAAAGGCTATAGCCGTTTCTGGAAATCCTTCTTTGTAGGAGCTGAAAAGCAGCAGCATGACTTTTAAAAAATGCCCTCTTCAGTCTAGCTAGTCCTCGTCACCATGCTGTTTGTGTTTGTTGTAGGAGACACATGGTGGAAATCTGTTACACGACCCTAAATATTTGTGCAAATGCTGTATGTTGCTTTTCGTGAACAATATCTAGGTTATTTCTAGGCTAGTTTGTGCTGTTTTTTTTATACCAAACATGACTTTTTCTGGAACTGTTATAAGAAAAAATTAATTGCACTTGTAAAAATAAGTCCAAGCTTTCAGCAGTTTCCACATTTAGTTGTTTTTTTAAAAACCTTTTACACACCACACGAAATAAAACAGAATCCCTCTCTATCTCCCTCTCCCCCAACACCCCAAGCCAACAACTTACAGCATTTCACAAAATATAATACACCTGGCAAATATATAGAAGTGTTAAGGGTCGCTTGTCTGCCATTGTCTGGGATGTTGTTGTCATCACTATCACTATGTTTGCATGCAGTAATATTCCCTCATATCGGTTTCATTCAAGACAATGTTAATGCAGCCACCAACTCATTTAAACTAGCCTCACTGGTTTACTTCTTTAGTGCTACCTGCTGTTAATGCTGTTAACATTCACTGCAGCTGATTCCAAGAGACTTGGCATTCAGGTTATCAGATACAGTACATTCCTTCAGCTTTTAGATGTGTCTTGTTTTTGAGCAGGTGTTTCCTCAGGCTAGATGTGTTGCCTTTTGAGTTACATCACCTTTTCAAATTACACTTAGATATGACAGAGAACTGTCTGCATTCTGTATGTCAAGAGTTCAATCCAGTCCTGGTGTTCACAATATTTCAGGTATTGACAAACAATAAACAAATAAATAAATGGTTCTGATAAAGTTAAATACAAAATGTTCATAAACTGTTATTAATAATCTATGGTTCAATAGCAACCAAGTTTCTAAACTCCTAAAACTGTTTCCATATAAAAGCCTTTGGACAGAAACGTAGCTACTGTTTCTTCAAAGAACAACATTTCCACATTTACAGAATCTAGACATGAAAAGCATGCTACACACATTCTGTGTTCTCTTTCAATAGCCATACTAGTCACATTTACTCAGTTACATGTACTCAATAAGATTCTGATGCATTTGTAATTTTCTGATTTTCATCATATGTATGAGGAAAGCAGTCATCTTGTACTCAGTTACGTTTTAGCCAATTACTTTTAATTGCTAAACCCTTCTTTGTTTTTCATTTGAGTCTGTTCTGCTGAGAAAAGCATGTGTACTGCTTTGCGATAGCTAATATCTCTGACTTTTAAGGCGACTGTGAATATCTCATTAAAATAAAGAAGCCTACAGTGACACTGTAGCCTCGCTTCAGGCTGATCTAAGACCAGACAGACCATCAGATATACTAACCCTGTGATATTTTAAAAGGAATTCAAGACCAAAGATGGGATTTATATCTGTCCTTACCATCTAGGTTCAAGATCAAGACCATCTGTTTCACTTATGGCTCCTTGTGCTACATCTGCCCTTACATTAACCCTGAACTGATCTTACACTATGTGGTACTATGTACCTGCACATTACATCTATAGGAGTCTTTATTACATCTTATTCTAAATCCATAGACATTGATATGGAGTTGGTCCTCCCTTTGCAGCTAAAACAGCTTCCACCTTTCTGCAAAGGCTTTCTACAAGATTTTGGAGTGTGTCTGTGGGAATTTTTGCCCGTTTATTCAGAGGAGCAGTCAAGTTCTTCCACACAAAACTCACCCAGCCATTACCTCAAGGATGCACTGGAGCACAGTCATGCTGCAACAGAAAAGGGTTAAGATTTCCCTTCACTGGAACTAAGAGACTCTAGGCCAACAACTGATAAGCAACTCTGTGGCATTTTTCCTCCTCCACCAAACTTCACAGTCAGCACAGTGCAATCAGGCAGGTATTGTTGTACTGGAATTCGCTAAGCCTAGACTCGTCCATCAGACTGCCAGATAGAGAAGCATGAATCGTCACTCTACAGAACACGTTTCCACTGCTCCAGAGTCCAGTGACGGTGCTTTATACCACTCCATCCAATGCTTGGCATTATGCTTGTTGATGTAAGGCTTGCATGCAGCTGCTCAGCCACAGAGACCCATGTTATGATGCTCATGGTGCACAGCTTTTGTTAATGCCAGAGGAGGTTTGGTGTTAGCCACTTTTATGCACCTCACCACTCAATGGCCTCGCTCTGTAACTTCACATGATATGCTACTTTCTGGCGGAGTTGTCCACATAGTGTCTATTACGGAGATTTTTAGATGACTCCACAGTGGATTAAGCTATAAAAAAGTACTTATTATATTATCATGTAACCTGATCAACAAATAACAGTTGATTAGTTATGTGTTTTCTAGCTAATAAATAGTGCAAATTCATGGTAAATTCTGAGCCAGTCTAACTAACTTACACCTAAATACCCACCAGGTTCTAGGTATTAACAGAGTAGGTCTGGGAGTACAAATAAAAGATACTGTATTTTCATAGCGGGTAAATTGATGCCAAATACCAAGACAATCTGACTACATTTCACTGAAATTACAGGTTTGAGCTATTAAGCTGATAAAGAATCTAGTAAAATACCTCATAAATATTAGGAGCAAGGAGGTATGTATGAACATACATAAAATTTCAATTTAAATCTGAAACAGCCTCAAGTGCTGGTTAAACTATGTGGTGAAAAATGACAGCTCAAATATACTGTATATAGTAAGAAACATTGATTTCTTTTACAGTAACAACCCAAACTAATGGCACAGTACTGTGCATCTGTGTATCTCTTACCATCTCATATCTAGAACTTGTTGGGAATTTCAGTGTAATTTATTTAGACTGCCATGGAACCATCCTGGTACCTAAAATAATTACCTAGTACTTTGTGAATGGAATTCCGAAATGTAAGCATCGCACTGTAAGCATCGCAACTTAACTGAAGGGAGAATGTAAGGTACTGTTAAACAAACGGTTAATAAATAATTTGTTTGGATCTTGCGTATTAATATGTCCTGCTATTCTGAATAATACAAACAGTTCTGCAAGAGTTAATGAGCTGCTTTTTTGGCCAGAGTCTGTCTCCTGACTGCTGAGCACGCAGAGTGTGCTTTCTAAAATGCTACAACTGTCTTTTTGTTACAAGTGATTATTTGGATCATATCCACTGTATGGACAAAAGTATTGGGAATCACTGAATTCAGGTGTTTGATTCAGTCCCATTGCTACTGGTGTATAGAATCAAACACCTAGCCATGTAATCTGCCTTTATAAACATTTGTGAAAGAATGGCTTGTTCTGAAAAGCTCACTGAATTCCAGCATGGTAAGGTAACAGGATCCACTTTTGCAACGAATCGGTCTGTGAATTTCTTTCCTCCTAGGTATTTCACAATCAACTGTATGTGGTATTACTGAAAAGTGGAAGTGTTTAGGAAACACAGCAACTCAGCCATGAAGTGTCTGATCACATACACATACAGTTACTGTCGAGTATGCATAGTGCATGAAACTGACTCCTCTGGCATTAACATCAGCACAAAAGCTGTGCCCTGTGTGGGGCTTCATGGCATGGGTTACCATGGCTGAGCAGCTGCATGCAAGCATTACATCACCAACCACAATTCCAAGCCTCGGATGGAGTAGCGTAAAGTGCCGCCACTGGACTCTGGAGGAGTGGACACGTTCTGTGGAGTGATGAATCACGCTTCTCTATCTGGCAGTCTGCTGACCGAGTCTGGGTTTGGCAAATGCCAGGAAAATGTTACCTGCCTGACTGGACTGTGCCACCCGTACAGTTTGCTGGAGGAGGGATAATGCTATGGAGTTGTTTATCAGAGGTTGGTCTAGAGCCCCTTCCAGTGAAGGGAAGCCTTAATGCTTCAGCTTATAATGACATTTTGGACAATTGTATGCCTCCAGTTTTCTGAGTACAGTTTGGGGAAGACCCTTTTCTGTTCCAGCATGACTGTGCCCCAGGGCACAAAGTAAGGTACATAAAGGCATGGTTTGGTGTGGAAAAACTTGACTGACCCACACAGAGCCCTGACCTCAACCCCATCAAACACTTTTGCGATGAACTAGAACGAAGACTGTGAGCCAGG
>JAVGWN010003126.1:0-10542 GCA_034552555.1 Semaprochilodus insignis | reverse complement strand
TGTAGGGGTTAGGGTTTAGTGTAAATGTAGGGGTTAGGGTTTAGTGTAAATGTAGGTGTTAGGGATTTTGCATGTACTGCAGAGTTAACAGACTTTACCAGTGTTTAGTCAAACGTCAGACTTTTTAATTCGTATTAGAATAAGTCTGTTCGGTTCTCTCTGGTATGGGTCCGTTTAAAGACCAGCAGCTACAGCGTTTTCAGTTCCAAGTATTCATGCACCTGTTTTAAATAAACCCTCGTGAGATTACCGTCTGAGACTTACAGGAGATCAGGGGTCCCGTATCTACCGTGTCTGAGAATGAGACTGGTTCCTAATGAGCACAGTTCTGTGGATAAGGGGTGATGATCCCAGATCAGCACTCTTACCCAGAGGCATTATGCATATGGGCTCAGGTGTTAAACAGAAGCAAACAAGCTCCCACTGCTCTCCACACACAAACCGGGGTGTTCCAGAGCCTCTGCAAAAGGTCAAGAGGGCAGGATGAGGGAGAGGCATATTCACCATCTGCTTAAAGAAATGCTTCACCCAGGAATGCTAACATGAAGCAATGGAGTCAACATTTAGAGCTCTGAAACACAGAGACGGCTCGTGTGGTCTATGGAAACGTGTTTAACACCAAACAAAGAAAACACAAGTGCAGTTTCACATACACAAGCTCATTACAACTGTTCGAAATTTGGAATCGATAACATAAAATCAATTTTAAATCCAATTTTAAGGAATCTGTACATGACGACGTCATCATGACTATGGCATAAAACACTGACAGTCAAGCTATCCTACACTGAACTTACACAGTACCTCATATTTGCCTCCCCACTGGACCACCACAGAGCAGGTGTTATGTGGGTGGTAGGTCATTCTCAGCACTGCAGTGACACTGACGTGGTGGTGGTGTGTTAGTGTGTGTGGTGCTGGTGTGAGTGGATCAGACACAGCAGTGCTGCTGGAGTGTTTAAACACTGTTTCCACTCACTCCTACCTTGCTGCTCCACCTTGTAGATGTACAGTCAGAGACGATAGCTCATCTGCTGCTGCACAGTGCAGTGTTGGTCATCCTCTAGTCCTTCATCAGTGGTCACAGGACGCTGCCCACAGGACGCTGCCCACAGGAGGCCGATCACAGGACGCCGCCTACAGGATGCTGCCCCCAGGACACTGCGCATAGGACATTGCCCACACGATGCCGCACACAGGACACTGCCCACAGGACGCTCCCCACAGGATGCCGCCTACAGGATGCTACCCACAGGACGCTACCCACAGGATGCTGCACACAGGATGCTGCACACAGGACACTGCCCACAGGACACTGCCCACAGTGTGTGTAAACGTGCCCTGTAATGCACTGGCAGCCTGTCCAGGATGTTTCTGGCCTTCCACCCAATGATCCCCGGGGTGGGCTCCACTACCTGCTGCGGCTCAGAAGATGAATCAGTGTTTTTGGTTGTCATAATCAGGAACTGGTATGCAGTGACACCACTCACCACCAGACAAGGCAGCAAACTGCCTAGGGTGCCCCTGTGAATTTTTGCCCCTAGGGTATGATGTAAAAGAGAGCATGCTAACTGCTTCCTATGAGTTTCACTGACTATTAGTCACATTAGCAGCATCTGGGTTGAAGCATTTCTTTAAAGATGCCACATGGGCTTTTTCCCGTTCCCACAGTCCTCGAGAGTCTCTCAAAGAGCCCCATTCGGCGCCGGTGCATCCACGCCTCTCTCTTTGTGTTCAGACACTGCTATCGATTCTGGATTCGGGCTATTTTCAACTCTAGGCTTTTTTTAGACTACAGGGTGCTGTATAGTCTCAGAGGCTGCTACCAAGGGAAAAGCAGCGTCATGAAGAGCTGAGCAGATAAAGGCTGAGCTTTCGCAAATGTTCCCTCCCAGTCTTTCCTAAAAACAGCTAATTGGATTGGAAGGAACCGAGACTTATCTCTAGTCATTTTGAACATTCGGTTCAGATCAGCAGCATGCTCAAGGCCAGCCATAAGCACGGCTGTCAAACTCACTGTAGTGAGAAGCAGAAAGCAATGATATTCTGGCTACGTCACTCCGGCTAAGCCAAACCTTCTCTGTCTGGGTAGGTTGGAAGGCCATCCTTCGACCACATTCCCTCAGCATGCAATAAAGTGGCCAGTTAGTGGAAGCACAAGGTATGTGTTTCCAACAAAGTGGCCAGTGAGAAAAAGTGCAAGGTAGATGTTTCTAATAAAGTGGACAGTTAGTAGAAGTACTAGGTCGGTGTCTCCAATAAAGTGGCCAGTGAGTGGAAGTACAAGGTAGGTGTTTCCAATAAAGTGGCCAGCGAGTAAAAGCGCAAGGCAGGTGTTTCTAATAAAGTGGCCAGTGCGTGGAGGTGCGAGGTAGATGTTTCCAATAAAGTGGCTAGTGAGTGGAAGTACAAGGTAGGTGTTTCCAATAAAGTGGCCAGTGAGTAAAAGTGCAAGGCAGGTGTTTCTAATAAAGTGGCCNTCCAATAAAATGGCCAGTGAGTAAAAGTGCAAGGCAGGTGTTTCTAATAAAGTGGCCAGTGAGTGGAAGTACGAGGTAGGTGTTTCCAATAAAGTGGCCAGTGAGTAAAAGTGCAAGGTAGGTGTTTCTAATAAAGTCAGCAGTTAGTGGGAGTACAAAGTAGGTGTTTCCAGTAAAGTGGCCAGAAGTACAAGGCAGCCGTTTCCAATGAAGTGGCCGGTGAGTGGAAGTACAAGGTAGGTGTTTCCAATAAACTGGCCAGTGAGTAAAAGTACAAGGTTGGTGTTTCTAATAAAGTCAGCAGTTAGTGGGAGTACAAACTAGGTGTTTCCAGTAAAGTGGCCAGTGAATGAAAGTACAAGGTAGGGGATTAGCATAAGTGACCTTCTTTGTTTGGGTAGTTTGGAAGGCCATCCTTCGACCCCATTCCCTCAGCACATGATGCTAGCCAACGTAGATGTTATCTAGCAGAATTAGCAGCTAGCATTAATCTCCAAAAGTGTTGAGTCCAATGACAAGGCAGTTTGAAAAGCTGGATGGCGGTGGCGCTTCACGTGACTTGGAGGAAGCCCATGTAAGTCTTTACCCATGAGGTAGGGGAAGACCTAGCAGGTAGGTGGAACTAACCACAACTCAAATGTGTTACAACTCGGGCACTAGAGAAGCAATGGAAGTTGGCAGTACAGCATCTTCTAGAGCTAATCAACTTACTTACTTGCTTCCAAATCCTATAGTGCATTCATCTCACCTTCCATAATGGAGTAGGAATGCCTGGCTAAATCATTTTACCCTGCTTGCACAAGTTTCTCGTTGCACCCCTGGGGCTGAGGCGCTTGTTTCAGCTTGGTGAAGTTGTCATACTTCATGACAGCGTGGAATATCCGGATATTCTTACAGATACAAATGTGTCTGTTTACCTGAGCTGCCGTACCCTAAGGCAACATCAACGCTTTCTAGATATGAAAAATAAAAGCCAAATTTTTTTTCTTTCCTTTCTTTGACAGAGGAACATTGTCTGATAACTTAGCTCACATCCCGCTGGGGGGGCGGGGGGCACCAGAGGTTTTCGGCACACTCTCAGACTTTGATGAGAAAAATCTCACCCACGCTCCAATCATCATCAGCCCCCCGCGGTGAGAAGGTTAGGCCACTTTGGCGTCAGCCTGTTTAAACACATCCATGGAAAAAAAAAGCCTCGCCACAATTAAAGGCATCCTGGGGTGAATTCTAGGGGGAAAAATACACACACACACATCAGACGCTGACAGATGGATTCATGCCGCGTCCGTCTGGACAAGTCCGGCATTGCAAATGAAACACCGTCCACGCCAACCTCCACATTACTTTGGCTGTCGCGGTATAAATATCTCCAGTTCTCAAAGCCTGACTATGAGCAAACTGCGGTCACGTCCTGGTGTGGGTACAGCTCATTAAGCCCAGGAGTAGCGAGCGCCTTGTTCTTGTTGCTCAGCTTGTGTGGAAAGACCACACAATGGCACATTAAGGAATGTGCACCAGTGATGTGAAAAATGCAGGTAAATCCAGCGGTGTGGCTGATGTTTCACATCTACACAGCATCTCATATGGTGCTTGAAGTGGTCCAGTAATCCATGACCCTCAAGCACAGTGGTCTCCCACCCTGGTCCTGGAGATCTCCTTCTTCTGCAGAGTTCAGTTCCAATCTGTATCCAATAAACTGGTTCTGCACCCCCGTACCCAACTCTAGAACATCTGATCCAGCAGTGTGGCTGATGTTTATGCTTGTTTGACATCTACACAGCATCTCATATGGTGCTTGAAGTGGTCCAGTAATCCATGACCCTCAAGCACAGTGGTCACCAACCCTGGTCCTGGAGATCTCCTTCTACTGTAGAGTTCAGTTCCAGGATGTATCCAGTAAACTGGTTCCACACCCTTGTACCCAACTCCCACAGTGGTCTCCAACCCTGGTCCTGGAGATCTCCTTCTTCTGCAGCGTTCAGTTCCAATCTGTATCCAATAAACTGGTTCCGCACCCGCGTACCCAACTCTAATACATCTGATCCAGCGGTGTGGCTGATGTTTATGCTTGTTTGACATCTACACAGTATCTCATATGGTGCTTGAAGTGGTCCAGTAATCCATGACCCTCAAGCACAGTGGTCTCCGACTCTGGTCCTGGAGATCTCCTTCTACTGCAGAGTTCAGTTCCAATCTGTATCTGTATAAACTGGTCCCCCACCCCTTACACAACTCTAGTACATCTGAACCAGCCAGTTAGCCACTTGGGAACAGGTTCATTAGCTGGAGCAGGTGTGGCAAACTGTGGTTGCAGCTATGCTAGGAAGGTTCTAGGAAGGCAGCTCTCCCGGACTAGGGTAGCAGAGCCAGCAGATCTTCCAAGCAAAGGATCACTCATATCAGGGGTTGCACAGACTTCACGACTGACCTGCTCAGCACTGATGCTGTAAGCTGACTTCAGCAAATCACATGATGTTGGACACCAACAACATGGATGCCTCGGACAGGTGGGTAGGCTGGTGACTGCCTCTCCAGACCTCCCAGCAAGGCGGCCTAGGGTGAACACAAATTTGCATGATACTGGGGTCTGTGTCTCTGGTTTCCTGAAAGCTAACAAAGGGCTAGTCGGAAAGGACTGACCTGTGAAGCCTGGCTTTCTCCACCAATCTACAGTGCTTCAAGGGTCAGTTATTGAACATCAACTGCATCTCAAGTTTCTCTAGTGCCCTGAAGGTTAGTATTGTGATCCATGGCTCGCTGGAAAGGGCACGTCACTCTGTACTGATCTGTGGAGCCTCGCATGAAACTAGCATCTTGCATACTGATTAGCTACACTCCATACACCTGTGTAGTAAAGGTAGGTAGAGCTCACAAAGTGGCCAGTGAGCAGAAGCACAAGGTAGGTGTTTCTAATAAAGTGGTCAGTGAGTGGAAGCACAAGGTAGGTGTTTCTAATAAAGTGGCCAGTGAGTGGAAGCACAAGGTAGGTGTTTCTAATAAAGTGGCCAGTGAGTGGAAGCATAAGGTGGGTGTTTCTAATAAAGTGGCCAGTGAGTGAAAATGCAAGGTAGGTGTTTCTAATAAAGTGGCCAGTGAGTGGAAGAAGTACAAGGTAGGTGTTTCTAATAAAGTGGCCAGTGAGTGGAAGTAGAAGGGAGGTGTTTCTAATAAAGTGGCCAGTGAGTGGAAGCAGAAGGTAGGTGTTTCTAATAAAGTGGCCAGCTGGTGGAAGTACAAGGTAGGTGTTTCTAATAAAGTGGCCAGTGAGTGAAAGTACAAAGTAGGTGTTACAAAGCTATGTGTATTAATAAGGATTCTTCATGAGGCCAAAATGTCAAGTAGAAATGAGAGCCTGGAAACAGGGGAACCAGACCATCCGGAGGCAGAGAACGCGCTTTGACAAAGCAGTGCGAGCATGCACATTTGTGTGCCTAGAATACATTGAGTATCAAAGAGCATTCATCCCACCTTCCTGCTGAGTCGCGGTGCAGGCTGTGTGCGGTGTGAGGTGACTTCCTATGCACCACGGTAGCTGCTGGACAGGTTCCAGACCATGGTGTGTAGCTGATTAGAATACAGGACTCTATGAGTTTTCTGGCTGAGAAACCTGCTGGAGCTGAAAATAAACACGCTGCTGGTTGAGACTGGAAGCTGCTGTTCAGCCGTACTGTTGCTTATATCGTGAGGTTGCAGGTTGCATATTGATGAGCTACATTCCGCACACCTATGTAGTGAAGGTAGTTGTCTCTAATAAAGTGGCCAGTGAGTGGCCGTGCAAAGTAAGTGTTTCTAATTAACTGTTGTGTTGAATCAGGTTGGTTGGATGAGGTAGAATGCAGTGTGGCTGACATGGACTATCTAGAACAGTGCAACTCCAAGACTGCACTAGAAGTGGAACAGACTTTGAGTCTGTTCAGACTTGTCAACTTTGCTCAGCGATGATGCTTTAACTTGATATTGATTAGTGGCTGATCATATGATTAAGACACTAACACCACTAACTAACACTAACTGACTAATTCAGTAACACTAATGGGGCAGTTGTGGGCTGGAGGTTAGGGTACCACACTTGTGACCACAGGGTCTCCAGTTCGATCTCCTGAACCTTCAGGAAACGACTGAAGTGCTCTTGAGCAAGGCACTTAATCCCCAACTGTTCACTAGGCACCTTGGATGAGGCTGCCCACCACTCTGGGCAAGTGTGCTCACTGCCCCCTAGTATGTATATGTGGGTGTGCTAGCCCAATTAGCACATGGGTGTAAATATCTAATTCTAACATGGGCACCAGTGATTCTGGGGTTGGTATGTCTGGTTTCCTGAGGGGCTGGAAAGACCACTGACCTGCAGATCTACAGAGATCAGTTATTGAGCATCAGATAAAAGACTACAACCAAAAGTCATGTGTGGTTGGAGAGGGAGCGGAAAGTCTGATGTCGACTAGTCCTATTTTCATTGAGTTAGGGTGGTCTGAATATCTCTGGCTTGCTGGCCTGGTCAGCATCTCGACAAGGCCACCTAGGTCAGATACATGTTTGTGAGGTTCCCGTGGTCCACATCTTCAGTTCCCTGAAGGGTAGCAATGCAATCCAAGGTTTGTTGGAAAGGGCACGTCAGGCTGTACTGACCTGTAGAGTTTTCTGCCAGTCTACAGAGATCGGATACTGAGAATCAGATAAAAGATCAGACATTGAACATCAGTATCTCAGTTTTCCTGGAAACTACAACCAAAAGTCATGTGTGGTTGGAGAGGGAGCATAAAGTCCTACAATCCTATAAAGTCTGATGTTGACTAGTCCTATTTTCATTGAGTTAGGGTGGTCTGAATATCTCTGGCTCTCTGGACCGGGTGAGCGTCTCGACAAGGCCACCAAAGGCTTGTTGGAAGGGGCACATCAGGGTCTACTGACCTGCAGGCAACTGTGCTCACTGCGTGTGTATGTGGGTGTTCGACTTCATGTATGGGTTAAACAGACAAATTCCTCCGTGTGCTAGCACAACTAGCACATGGGTGTAAATTTCTAATTCTAACATGGGCACCAGTGATTCTGGGGTCTGTGTGTCTGGTTTCCTGAGGGCCTGGAAAGACCACTGACGTGCAGATCTACAGAGATCAGATTGAGCATCAGTAATGTCGACTAGTCCTATTGTCATTGAGTTAGGGTGGCCTGAATATCTTAGGCTCTCTGGACTGGGTGAGTGTCTCGACAAGGCCACCTAAGGCTTGTTGAAAGGGGCACGTCAAGAGTTGGGCTTCATTGTGGTTTTTAAACCTGCTCGTCTCCTACCCTGCAATGGCTCAAGTGTTTCCTTCCTTCAACATACCTGAGCCACCTCATGAGGAGCTTAATGACTAGATGACTGGGGTCATGTGTGTTGGCGTTAGCTAGGCTAGTTATTGGGGAATAGTTAACACTGTGCAGGGAGACTGGAGCTGAAACCACTGGCCTTAAACATGCTTCAATCCTGATGTATTCTTCAGGGAGAGTGAGACTGATCATATGCATGCACAAATATGAAGAATAGAGATTGAATATATGTATGTATATATATATATATATATATGTGTGTGCCACATATATATATGTGTGTGTGTGTGTGTGTGTTTGTTTGTTTGAGTGTGTGTGTGCGCATATGTGTGTGTGTGTGTGTGTGTGTGTAATGAACAGCAGACAGGCAGCTAACAGTGTGATGATCCCTGTTCAAACCCCATCTCACATGCGGCTGCACACTGTCTTCTTTCATCCATCATCTCTCTCTCCTGGTGCACTCGCTCAGGCAAGCATGCTGCGTTCATACACAGACATGCATATGCACACTACACTATGGGACAGATTTACTACTGTATCACGCTGTCTTAAAGGCGTCCTGTTATGCCCAATTTCAGTGCTGACAATTGTGTGTGTGGGTTCTACTAGAATAGAGATACTCATTTTCTCCAGAACACAATATGTTCGTTGTACTGCACGTCACCTCCCTGTCTCAAACAGCTCCTGTGTCTTTAAGGCCTGCCTCCTAACGAGATCAGTGTGCTCTGAGTGGTCAGCTTGCACACTCTGTTCTGACTGGTCAACCACCAGTGCGCCGTCCTGATACAAGTCTCGCCCCCACACTGCTGTGGCTGTTCGTACAGTGGTGTCGGTTCTGCTGTATCAGTTTGATCCTGAAAGTCCAGTACAACAAGCTGGTAGATTCATCTTAACTAGCTAGACTGGAGCAGGATGTTTCAGAGAGGTCATTTTTACTGGTTTAGCTCTCTGTGCGGTGTGTGAAAGGGCATGCAAAGTTTGGCTGTAGGCGGGCAATAAGGACAATGTTATGAGATGACATCACCATGTATGAAAGGAAAGAGCTGGAATTCCAACGAGGCGTTTCAGCAGCTGGGAAAAATGGTTTCGGTGGTTTCTGTTGCATCACTTACTACAGAGATCCAAACTTCGTTTGAAGCAACGTCAACACAAGAACTGTGCATCAAGAGCTTAATGAAATGGGTCTCCATGGCCAAGCAGCTGCACACAAGTCTAAGATGACCATGTGCAATGCCAGGCGCGGGTGGAGTGGTGTAAGGCTCCACCACTGGACTCTGGAGCAGTGGAAATGTGTTCTCTGGAGTGATGAATCATGCTTAACTATCTGAAAGCAGTCTGATGGATGAATTTGGGTTTATAGGGCGAATCCAGGAAAACCCTACCTACTGGACTGCAGAGTGGCAACAGTAAAGTTTGGTGGAGGGGGGATAATAGTCTCGGGGCAGGGTCCAGAGTTTGGGCTCCTTAGTTCCAGTGCGGAGTAATACAAACGGCATTTGAAGCAACGTCAATATCACTACGTACAATGCCAGGTGTCGGGTGGAGGGGTGTAAAGCTCCACCACTGGACTCTGGAGCAGTGGAAATGTTTTCTCTGGGGTGATGAACCATGCTTCACTATCTGGAAGCAGTCTGATGGAGGAATCTGGGTTTGGTGGATCAATCCAGGCCAACGTTCCCCACCGGAATGCAGAGTGCCATAAAGTTTGGTGGAGTGGGGATAATGGTCTGGGGACAGGGTTCAGAGTTTGGGCTCCTTAGTTCCAGTGAAGGGTGATGTTAATGTTAGGTTTCCAACTTTGTAGCAGCAGTTTAGGGGAGAACAGTTCCAGCATGTCTGTGTCCAACTCCATAAAGACATGGTCTGAGGTGTTTGGTGTGGAGGTCTGACTTTAACCCCATGGAACACCTTTAGGACACACTGGGATGTCAACTGTGAGCCAGGAGGAGAGTGAACGGTGTTGTAGCCACAAAGGGGGTCTCTGATTTAGAACCAGAAGTTTAACAATGTCACATAGATGGGATGGCTAGGTGTCCACATACTTTTGGCCACATATTGTACTTCCATTATGAATTATTTATTTACAATATATTTATTTACAATATAAATATAGAACCGAAGCACAAACCGAACATTTCCACATCAGTGATCAGTCAGCTATCCAACCAGATGTGGAAAATGTCTAAGCGTAACTAAGCTTACAGAGAGCAGCACCTGCACTGAAACCTGTAATACATGAAACAAATCACAGCAGAGTGTGGAAGAGCTGAACTGCAAGACAATAATCAGTCCAGCTCTATCACATCCACCACCTGGCCCACGGTCAAAGCATCAGTTGTGTAACCCCATCGTTATGGTCGTTCCGTCTCCGAAGGAAAGAGTGGCCCAGCACTTGAGCAGAGCGGTGTAGCTGAAGGAGGGCTGCCCCCACCCGTCGTTCTGGCTGATAGCATCAGAGAGCCGAGAGCACTGTTTCCAATCAGAAAACCATCACCCGCTGATTCGCCCACCGTGCCCTGAAGGGCCGCCGGCCACTCCGCCTGCAAATCAGAGCAGGGGCTTTGGCACACTCCAGATGAAAAACAAACAGCGAAATCAAAGCCGGTCTGTTTTTCCTTAGACCAATTTACATTTACAAACAGGGGTCTCGATCCCTCGTCAGATCGCTGAGCGCCTTGTAGATGTTCATCAGCTCGTGGATGTGAAACAAATTTCAAATCAATTTATTTGTATAGCGCTTCTAACAACAGATATC
>JAVGWN010003125.1:0-10543 GCA_034552555.1 Semaprochilodus insignis | reverse complement strand
CACATTATTTTTATTTCAGTTCTACTGTTAGTTTTAGGAAGTGATAAAACTTATGTCATGCCAAGCTGGACTCTGAAGGCTGCTTCGGCTTTTTTTATAAAACACAAACAAATAAACACATTATTTACTAGAATACATTTATTTTTACAGGCTGTTTTTACTGATTTGGGTACAACTCACATTTGTACACCATTTCTGCTCCTGCCACCACCACAGTGATCATCGCATTGCCAGGTGTTTCCCGAAACCGTAGTTACACCAAACATTTGGAAACTTTGTGGTTAAGTTGTGTAGTTGGAACTACAGCTGTAGACCTGTGGTTAGAAGCTTAGTTCCTGGTGATGATGTAATCGATGACGCAGGATGCAGTAGAAGGAGGCGTGTCAATAAGCTAAAATAATTTACATCAGTTTTCCGGTACTAACATTTAGAACATCAAATGCTGTAAACATGTAGTTCTTACTCTCGTGGGTCAGCTATGTACCGTTAGTCCAGGTCTATGATAAAGATGTCATCAAGTTAGTCTTTATTACAAACATATATAATAAGAGACAAAGTAGAAAACTTTACAGTGCTTTAATAAATAAGTGCTTAATCACTAAAAGCGTTCGTTACCATTGCAAAACAGAAAGTCATCTGGGTTTCGAACCCACGTCCACATGAGAAACTTTATCTTCAACAGCGTGTCATGTTATATTCACACGTCTATTCAACCTTATTTAGTGCCACTTAGCCAAGCTGTTCATGGGACTTAGTTATTCCATTTTTTGGAAAAAGTGTTTTTTATAAGAAGTGTTGCCTATTTATATTATATTTATAATGAATATTAACATAATTATTGTTATTATTAATTTCACTATTCATATATTTTTTTAAATTGCAACTAATTTGATTCTATTATGACTGGTAGTGGAAAGTTATATGTTTACAATAAATCAATGAATAAATATGAGTAGCCTAATAATACATTAAATATGTATGTTGATTTGCATATTTTGGTCTGATATTACAAGGTTTGTAACAAGTTTTTCCCATTGTGAAAGTCAGACCAAACACATTTGGAATTTGGAAACATGGTGGTTCGAACCAACGACATTCAAACTACTGTGGTACGAACAAAGTACAAAACAATGCATCATGAAGCATCCAACGTAAGACTGTTTCCCGAAACTGTCGTACTTTGTTGGTACCACTGTAGTTCAAACCATGTTGGGGTACGTTTCCTGGACAACAACAGAGGTTAGCACTGAGCTAATGTGGTACGATGCATCGTTAAACTAACTAACATCTGTCATGGAAATATGACAAACTCAGTCTGGACTGCCTGGTGAGAAATAATAGAAAATAATTCATTAAAGGAAAAGAAGGTTTACAACATGCAAAGAAGATAGAATATAGCTACCCGTGTCTCTCCTGAATGAGGTATATATACCACCTGGATAGCTATTTGTGTCTGTGCATAAAATGCCCTGAGATCCAGTCCTGTTGCTTGGTAATAGCAAGAAGCTACTTTCAAGTTTGGGAGATGAAAGGTCACCATTGTGTGAGTAAGGGAAAAGAGAATATGGAGACAGGGAGGCGAGCCTGTGTATCAGTATGTCACAAGACCCAGATGTCCAGGAAGAAAGAACATGAGTTGTACAAAACACCAAATCACAAATAGAGAACACATTGACCTCTGATTCGCAAACTGCTTAATCATGCACAGCTTAGCTTAGCAAACTACTTCTACAGCAAAAACTCTGAAAACTACTTCTGCATAGACATATTTCTTTCACAAGTTTCTCCTACTACTCATATCCAACTAGGAACCCTTATCAAGCAGTGTGGTAGCAGTTCTTTTTTATTCCACTCTGTAATGTGAGTTTTTAGTTTTAATTAGGTTCTCTGTTGGAGTGTCCCATTTGGCTGACCTAGGTGGCGTCCCACATGCCAAGTGCATAGAGCCTTTTATCAAACCCACTGCTGTTTTGTCTTGTCTGGACTGGACCATTTGGGTCACGTTTCCTGTGTTGATTTATTTCTTTATTTATTTAGTTTTTTGTTATTTACTATTTTGATAATTTGATTCTGATAACATCAAATAAATTTTTTTGGTTAGTTTGTTCTTTTTTTTGTTTAGTTTTGGAAATTAGTGATTGTTTTTTTTTTTTTTTTTTAAGAGCCTCTCTGTGTCTCCTGTTGACTGGTCACCCTTTGGAGTTTTCCTCTCTCCTTCACCCCTTTTGCACCTTGCAGTGTGTGTGTGTGTGGAGTTTTGGTGTACAGTCTCAGGTGTGTGGAACCAGGTGCTGGAGAGCTCGGAGTTATTTCTTTTTGTTAAGAATGTAAGGAAATTGTCCTGTGTTTAAGTCTGTACGTCCAGTATACCTAACTGTTCTTTTTCTTTCTCCTGTTTTTTGTTTCAGTAGTACCTGGAGGATGAGGCCCCATTGGAGTTTTGATATTCTTTTATAGATTTTTAAATGATGTATTAATAAAGTTGTAATTTTTGTTTTAAATACTTAGTAAACATTGTGAATTGAACTCAATCTCACGTCTCTAACTTTCTAAGCGTACTTGTGGGTTTCACTTGCATTAAACTTCCTGGGTAATAGAGGCTTTGTTCAATGTCTGAATTAATCAGGAATTCATGTGTTAAGCATTTTGCTGTCACAAGATCAGTGTTTTATTAACATGTATATCAAAGTCACCTGTATGTTTTCTGTAGATCCATCGTGCCATCTTTTCTACCTGTGTCTGGTTGGTCTTGCTGTTTAAGCAGTCCTTCTATTTACCTGTGTTTTACCTGTGTAAGGTCTGAAGCATATTGTTATTGATTTCTATTAGCTTCTGTTTCTACCTGCCTATTGTCCAAAAATAACTCTGACATCTTTTTCCAGTAGTTCTCATTTGGGACAGTTTCCATAGTTTTAATTCATCCTTCTAGTTATACTCACTCACTCACTCACTCACCCACTCACCTTTTAACCTGCTTAATCATTCTGGGACACAAGGCGTGATGGAGCCTATTCTAGTGCTCAGTGAGTGAAAGGCAGTATACACCCTGGACAGACCACCAGTCCATCGCAGGCAGACACACACACACACTCACTCACACCTAGGGGGCAATTCAGTGCAGTGCCTTTTTTCTAGGATCATGAGAATCCTTAATTCAGAGGTTCCCAATCCCAGTCCTGAGAGCCCACACTATACACATTTTTGATTGAACTCATTTGCTAATTTACAGACTCCTGTTGTGCTTGCCGAGATGTGTCAGAGTAAGCAAATTACAACACTTTGTTGTATAGAAGGAATTGCTGACTGTTCATGATGACTGTTTCATGATGATGTTTGTGCCCCCTAAAGTACCTAATGGACCATTCATACCTTATTACTGATGAAATACTGATTATTCATGGTGAATTCATGATGTCTGTGGCTCCTAAAGTGATGAACCAGTCATACCTTTATAACTGATTATTAATAATTAATCGTTAATAGCTCTTTCTGTATGATGAATTAAGACATACTCTGGGATGTCAATGGTACTCAGGGTGTATCTTGCCTTTCACCCATTGAGCACTAGGATAGGCTCCATCACCCCTTGCGATCCAGAAGGATTAAGCAGGTTAGAAGGTGAGTGGGTGAGTGAGTGAGTGAGTGAGTGAGTGAGTATAACTAGAAGGACTAGAAGGATGAATTTAAACTATGGAAACTGTCCCAAATGAGGACTACTGGCAAAAGATGTCAGAGTGACTTTTGGACTTATTACATAATAGACATTAGGCAGGTAGAAACAGAGAAGAAATCAACAATACACTTCAGACCTTACACAGGTAAAAACACAGGTAAATAGAAGGACTGCTTAAACAGCGAGACCAAAAAGACAAAGGTAGAAAAGATGATGATATGATGGACATTGCTTGAGACAGTAAAATGCTTAATTAACACATGAATTCCTGATAAATTCAGACACTGAACAAAGTCTTTATTACCTTTATCTTCATTACAGATGTGTAAAAACAGGAAGGGGGAACAACATCATTTGTGTAAAAGAAGATAAGTTATTCTTTGCAGTGCACCACTGAAAAACAGCTTCTTTATTTTTTTTTCACTGTGTTGGGTTTCACTTCCTTCTACTGATTAATTATTAAAAATGTTCATCTCAACACTGCCCACTCCTTGAAGCAGCAAGAGAGTTCATGTATGTCATGTATCCAATCCAATGCAATTAAAAATAAGCTTGTTATGTACTTAGTAAAGCACTTTGCTGATACATTTAAATATAATCATATCATTTTAATTTGCATTGTATTGAGATAGAGATGCGTGACATTCTTGCTACTAACTAAATTATTATTGTGCACACACACACACACACACACACACACACACATACGTATATATCAGTCAGCACATGTGCAGCAATGATCTTTCAATAATTTCAATCCTTTTAATATTAAATGTTTTTATGTTTGATTTGTGATTCAATTTTATACGTACTAATAACTGAGGGGTGTTAGTGATTATATTAGATTATATTACTTTAGTATCATAAACTGGAAATGCTTCAAAGGGCTATATAGTGGTGTTAGTGATAAGAATGTATTGCACAGTTTTTACACTGGACTCCAACCCACTATGTGTGTGAATGTGAATTAAAGTTCAGAATATAATCTTCAGTGTTGTATTGGTTGCACGATGTAGTAGGTAAAGAGTGAAGTCTTCTGTCGGCAACTGATAATCGCCTGTAGTTTGGGTGGTATTCCTCACTGATTATTCAGCTCTTGTCAGAAAGCAAAAGAGGGACAGACAGGAGACAAATAACTGCTCAGTTGTTTCTTGTTTAGCTGTTTGTCATACAGAACAAAGCTAGTTTGACTTATTTCACTACCCATGTGAACAACCTGAATCTAAAATTGCAAGTTTAGGTAAAAAAGAAAAAGATAATTAATAAATAAACTAAAATAACATGGTTGTATATGTGTCACTAAATAATAACATTCAAACTGAAGTTAAATAGCAGCTAGTATACACCTGCCATCAATTAAAGTGACTCTGACTGACCCTATAGTTCTGCTGTACTGTATGGTTTTCTGACACCTTCTTGGTTTCATCCTTGAGAGTGGAGATCATCAATTATCACCAAAAATGATAAGAGGGCAAGAAGAAAGCTCATCAGGGTGCTCCCAAGTGGCCTAAGGCAAAAAAAAAAAAATATCCAAGCTCCAATAAGTACATTCACCTCAAAAATAACACACTGCATCAGCAAAATACACACTGTACAGCACGGCGGTGGCAGCATCAAACTTTGGGGCTGCCTTTCTTAAGTTGGAACTGTGACTTTAACCAAGGTAGAGGGAATTATGCATAGCTCCAAATTCCAGCCAAATTTGGGGCAAAATCTTTAAGCATCTGCCTGAAAACAGAAGATGAATAAGAATTTTACCTTTAAACCCAACAGACACCCAAAGCATACAGCCAAATCAACAGAATGGCTTTACCAAGAGAAAAATATTTTATAATGGCCAAATGGCAGGGGAAATATTACCAGGTCAACAAAGTATTAGTTTAGGGTTGTCCAACCAAGTTATTGAAAGTTATTTTTATTATTCCCGTAAAATGTTTATGATCATTTTCTAGGTTGCAATTACACATTAAATGTGTCATTTAAAAACAAACAAACAAACAAACAAACAAACACGTGTCTAGAGGGTTCTGTAAGCTTTTTATTTCTGCCACATCAGTTCAGTGTGTCATGTGGGGTCAAGATGAGGAGGCTGGATGTAGATGCAAGTATTTAATGAACAGAACAAACAAGTCAAAACAAAACCAAAGGAAAAACTAACAAACTGAGAAACTACTTGGAACAGGGTTACAAAAACAGACATGAGGACAAACGACCAACATGAAGACAAAACACCAAGCAACCACAAAGGGAACCACAGGGAGTATAAGTGAACAAAGACTAACAAGGAACACCTGGGAAGGGGCAGGGCTACAAACTAGGGACAGGTGAGGGGCCTGACAAGCAGGCAGAGACAGGAGGAGGCAAAAAACAAAACAAACAGAAGCACATGGAACAGGACAATGAAGGGCCCATGGAAACGACAAGACAAAAACAGAAAACCAGAGAAAACAGAGAAAAACAGGGGCTAGACTAGACAGGACGTGACACAGTGGCATTCAGTTTCCTTCCTTATAAAGCAAAGTATGTGTTACTGGCAGGACAGTGCTTCTTTTCACCCACACACATCTACCACATGATCCATTTAATGACAAAATCATATTGAGTAATAATTCACTGTAAATGATTTACTATAAGTATACTTTTAGATTGTTTTAATAACAGATTAGACTAAGCTAGGTCCATGAATTTCTATTTAAGAACATCAGAGTAACTACGTAACTATTTTAAAGCTCTACTTCAATTACTTTTTGAAGATGTTTAAGTTTTCTCCATTACAGTCAAAACCTTAGATTTCTTACAGATTGTAAGGTTCCTACTCAGAAACTTTGTTGTCAGAACAAAACCTCAAAATAACAATAATAATATAAAAAAAAACTTTTAGCTGTAAGTGTCAGACAAAAAGACTCCAACCGACGTGTGCAGAACTAAAGTTAAGGTAGTTTATTAACAAGCAGGCACAATTAACCCAAGCAGCAAAACACAGTAACACACAGGGGTTAAGCAAGAGCGAAGTCGAGAACGAGCACAGGTCAGAATTAGAATAGGCAGTCAGCGGAAACAAGGCGTTAGAGGGGCAAAGCGAGAGGGATAGTCAGACGGTGAAAAAGCAGGTCAAAAGCCAAAGGGAGTTCAAAACAGAGCCAGAGGGAAATACGAAAAGAGGAAGTCAAGTTCGAAAAGGGGTCAAAACCGGGAACGCACAGAAGAAATAACGCTCAGAATTGCTAACTTAAAGTAGGCAAAGCTTCGCGAGGAGCACTTTGGAACCAGGGGTTTAAATATAGACTGGGATTAAACACAGCTGAGCTAAAACACAGGAGACCCGGAACGGATCGGAGAATCCGACCGGGAGCACGCGAACGCGTCGTCATCGAGCGTAGCCCTCTGGGAAGTGGAGTCCGAAGGAGGGGAGGCGCTTAGGAGATTCGGAAGCGTGACAGTAAGCCAGTGAAAGCACATTTTTGGGCCACTTCATTCATCACGAAATTTATAAACAATTTAAAGAGCAACATTTTAGATTATGTCAAAAACTGAATAAACAAAAATGTAGATACAAAATGTTGTTCTGACAGCAGCAGTAGAGTTCTTACAGTTCTCTATACTGAACCCATTGTCACAGCTGTGCTGTTAAGGTACAGAGTGACGCTGCTAGGTTGAGAGTGGCCCATCTCCCTACATCATTCAGCCAGCAGTGTTCCTGTAGCTGGAATCAGAGCTCACAACATACCTGCAAGGTGTACCAACAATACAGGTGCAAATCAAAACCTTAACAACACTGCTATGCTCAGTACACTCCTAATTCTGTATATAAATGCTTATAAACAGTCAAAAGTGATGTCCAGTCTTATCTGGTGTGGCTACAGGTTTTCTTTTCAAATGAGCAGGACCTCACTTGATTCCACTTGATAAATCAACTGCTCAGCCTTCAAACAACAGATCATGTGATCTCCTGCTTTGTTGGAAAGAAAACCTGCAGCCGCACTGGCCCTTTGCATTTAAGATTGGACACTCCTGACCTCAAGCAATTGTCCCCAACTTGGTCTTCATGGCCTTCCAGACAGTCCACTTTCTTTGCTCCAACCCAACTTGAAACCCACTGGGATGAAGGAATGTGGATCATCTGGGATGGCCTGAAAACTGGGCTGGGAACCACTTACCTGTGTTGACTGCATCATCAGCATTGTCGAACTAAGGAATTAAATAACTAGCTTTCCATAAGCTTTAATTTATTCACTGATAATTTTTACATTCATATTTTCACAAGCATACTACATGGAAAACATAAGAGGAAGCGAAAGGTATGTTTCCTTTCTGTCTGGTATGATGATATATTTAATCTGTGACTTCAGAATTTTCTTTTGCAATTGAACACAGACATGTGTCTTCCGTTCCTCTTTCAAAGAGGAAAGAGATTTTAGATTTTTTAGAATGTGTTTTCCAGGAGATGCAAACCAGCCACAAGTATGGACCTTCTTAGTAATTAGGAGTTAGGGCTTCAAGACAAGCATGGGAGCGATATCAGAACGTACTTGTCTACATTAAGTATGACAAAAGCAAGTGCTCTGACAAAAGCAAATGAAAAGTGATTGTACTGCATTTTTCATAAACCGTCAAATAAATCTCATCTCATTTGGTTTAATCAGCTCCATGTGGACATGTTGGAAAAAAGGCCCCTTGTTTTCACTGTGCGATGTTAGGGGGGTCGTGTGTTGGCATTCTACTCCAGCAATGGCTGCTAGCTAACACATTCATCACACCAGTGCTGATGCTAGCTGCAACAGCAACAAATTTTTTTTTTAACTAGTTTTTACTTGTTAACGCACCCTTCCGTATCTTCTCTTTTGTCTTTGGTTTGTGAAATAAGTAACAGTTCACACTTGGGAAATAGGGCAAGTTTTCAAATTTGCACATGTGATACAGCATGTTGTAAAGTGCTTCAGAGTTACTTGAATTAAGTCAGTTTTCCAGACAGAAAAAAGAACTCAAATGTAGAATGTTCAGTTCAGTTCAGTAAGAATTTCCTCTTAACAAACCTTTATTATTTCTGGCACACAGGGATCCTGTTTAGTGGGACCTGGACATGGTCAGTATCGATGCCAGGGACCATTACAGGACTAAAAGGGTCCTGCTTGGTTATACCATGTAGTTTCTCCTACGACTCATATCCACCTAGGAACCCTTATCGAGTAGTGTGGTACCAATATGTTAGTCATGGATACCCTTTAGTGTACGATAATTGGCACCCTGGAGCTGTGACTGACAAGTTCAGAGGAAGAACCAGTTTATATAGGCAAACTGAGAGGGTCTGCAGTTGTCACGCACCTATCAAGCTCTGCATGGGTTCTAGTGCCTGTGAATAAATTCTCCAAGTCTCATCAGGGAACATCAAGTTGCAGTCAGTCAGGGAGTTTACACTGGATCTGTACATTGTGGGACATACGCACTTACTGCATTCTAAATATTGTTGTTGAATTTTCTTTAAAGGGTCAGTGTTCTCCCGTGATTGGTCCTTCACCATGCCTAATGCTATCAGAGGAGTCCGGGGGTCATGTGTGGTCATTCCCTGCAGTTTTGAATTCAAATCCACCCAGCCCAGTTATGTCGATGTGAAATGGTATGAGTTCTCTGATACACAGTACCCTTTAGTGTACGGTCAGTCAACAGAGAATGTCATCACTAAGTTCAGAGGGAAGACGAGCTTGCACGGATCTCCACATGAGAGAAACTGTAGTTTGAAGATCCAGCCTCTTGAACTGCAGCATAACCAGGAGAGACTGTATCCCTGGATGGACCCAAAACCTATTGAAATGTACCACAGAGAAAATTACCTTGATGTAACTATTGCTCTTGAGGTAACAGGTAAGACCCATAACCTCACTGACTGTGTTGATTGTATGATCTTATGGTCATTACAGATTTGGTATGATTTTATTGTTGTTACGTTATGGTACTGCACAGAGTCTACATCTTCAGCAGATGTTGTGTTGGTTGGTATTGTATTTTGGTGGTACTAGGTTATTATTAATGGATTCTTTGGTATCCAGTGTAATTGTGAGGGTGTTATAAGGAAGAGCTGTGTGTTACAGTATATATGCTGTGAAATAACTGTGAGAGCTAAATGAAAACAAGTGTAACTGGGCAAAAGAGAGTGCTAGAAGTTACTGCAGTGTTCTTACACTGACACCAACTGGCTGTAGTTTGAATTGCACACGAGTGACTAATGTTGCATTAGATATCAAAGGTAATTTATAGCAACAAAAAATATCAGATCATGTTGTTTATTATACTGCAGATGTAAGGTGCAGATTACTTGATGCAGCCTGATTATGAAAAATTGTATACCTCTAGGAATTATTATTTAGATGTCAGTACCTGGATAGGCATCAGTACCCCCCGCAACCCAGGAGGATACGTGGTGTAGATGATGAGTAGTGTGAGAGATTTCGTATTTGTGGATACACAATTCCAGAAATATTTGACAGCCTTCCTGAAAGTGTGCTAAAATTAACATATAGAAAGAACAACACTTGCAGTGAGTGATGTGTTAGGCTTAATCAAATGGATAAACCTCATGCTTTATTGTTAGTTTTTCAAAACAGAATAGTGGTTTTCTTTAGTAGCACAAATTTTCATAAAAATGCAGATACCAACTTAAATTTCAGTATTTGGCGAGAATGACAGGCTATTTCTGTAGTGTTTAACAAGGTAGAAGAACGTTTGTGGATGGATCTTTGATCACTCTTCGATGCAGAACATTTCCATCTCATTGAGATTCTTGGGTTTTTCCTTGTGAACTGCCGTCTTCAGCTCCGACCACAGACTGGGTTCCATGATACTGACTGATGGGGCCTTTACTTTGTGTTGCTGAAC
>JAVGWN010003124.1:0-10544 GCA_034552555.1 Semaprochilodus insignis | reverse complement strand
TCTCTCTCTCTCTCTCTCGCTCTCTCTCTCTCTCTCTCGCTCTCTCTCTCTCGCTCTCTCTCTCTCTCTCGCTCTCTCTCTCTCTCTCGCTCTCTCTCTCTCTCTGGGTGGGCGTGTCCACAGCGTCCTTAAAGAAACACAAACCTCAGTTTTACAACAGCACGATAGAACTGCAGCCAGCGTGAAGTGAGGTGCATGTTGACTGGGATGGGTGTAAGTCATACTGTGTCTGCTGGGGTGGTGTCGGTGGCGTGTCTGCTGGGGTGTAGATGGGTTGACAGCACTTTGGTGGACCGCTCCTGGCAGCAAGATATGTGCCACATACGTGCCAGATTAGGACCACGTCTCAGCCAAAAGTAGGCAACTCTGCTGTACCTGAGCCAGAAGTGGACCAGAACTGTTTTGGGACAGATGGGCCAAATACCTGTTATGTGGTCACCGTTGGTTCACAGCAGATTGTCTGTTTAACTTAAGCTGAGGTGAAAAAGTGGCAAAATTAATAAAACACTGAAAGTCCGTGTTCAGTATTCGGGTGCATCTCCGTTTGGAAGCGTTTGTGTGAGTCCGGCTTTCCGGTTGACGTGTTCCGAGTGTGGCGGCACTATTAGGAGTGTGAAGGTGAACAGGTGCTGCTGTTAGCAGTGTTACATCCTGATCTTACGGCATTCCAAAATCCTGTCTGCTTGTTCACAGACGAACCCAAAAACTCATTTCGGCCTACGGCGCTGGTGTGTCCGCTTTGCCTGTGTGGTTCTGCCCAGCCCGCACGACAGGGTTGTTAAATCCTAGCTGATGCTGAGCGTGTCAGACGGCCCACACATAGTGACATTTGTCACTGATTTTTTTTTACCTTGATCGCTGTTAGTCATCAAAGCCCACCCCCACCCCCCGCACCCCCCGCACTACAAAACCTGACCTGAAATGTCACACGCTTTCAGATTACGCACAAGAACAAGAGCCCCGACCAAACGGCCCGATTCTCAGAACCTCACGGGAGTTTCTCGTAATGTGCTACATCACAGTCCTCGCCAACTGACTTTGGATCTGATCTAACGAGACTGAACACAGCGAGGCTAATTATCCTGTAGTACCTGCTGAGTTTAAGGCTAGTCCTCTTCTCCACAGCCTGATTTCAGGGTTCAGCGGGTCTATGGGTCAGTACGGGTTAGTACCAGTTATAGGGCTGTGATGACGACCGCATTACCGCAGCCATGTGGTGCCTACCGCGGGGTTGAGCTCATTACCATCATCACGGCATGTGGTGAAAGTTGATTCACCACCGTTAATCAGATTTGGTATCGGTTCACTACCTTACGGACTCTGATAGTAATCTGAGGAAGGCTGGACTGTAGCGTCAGGTGAGACCCGCTTATCTGAAAGGCCGACTGTGGCGCGAGCCGTGGCTTTCTGTGGTCCTGATGCTGCTGATAGTGACACCCTTAGACAGTGCTCAGAGTCAGCGGTACGTCGTTGCTCCACCCCTGAGAATTCAAACTGTGTTTATGAGCTACACAAGGGGTGTAGATGTTCGGGCGTTGATGGACCGGTGTGCGGTGGCCTTAAGGCTGAGTACTGGAAGCGCTGTAAGTGGGGCGAGCTTTCACAACACCTTTGACTCCGCATGATGAGGCACGAGGCTGCGCACATCCGGATTTCTTCACCATGTGCACTTAAAATGAGTGAATCCTTTTTTTAAATTAGCGTACATATCAGAGGTAATCACGGAACACTCCCGTTCCCTCCCGCCACGGCGTGTTGGCATGTTCACATTCAGGGAATTAAATTACATTGATTGATTAATTAATTAATTGGCATAATGAATGGGTGAGCAGGCGGATTTACTTTTTGTATGTGACATAAAAGATAAACATTCAAAAACTGGCTAGAGCTCAGTAAAGATTCCACGGTTTGGAATGTCCACTTCCGGGCTTTACCGGATTTCAACAGCGAAAAACGGCACTGGTAAGGGTTTCTCTCACGTTCTTCTGGGTCGGGATTAGTTTTCCATGAATAGGAGGGGTTATATAATCATTACTGCAGTTCCTGATTGTAGTCCCGTCTGAAGGCAGCCAGGTCAGTAATAACCTCAGGTCATATTAATCCCGTGTGAATCCACATGTAGGTAAACATTCCGTCATGTCATGTGGAAAAGTACTGAGGCTCAAGGAGTAACAATCAGCTTCACTGTCCATGGCACATATACCTCGGGTCATTCAGGTTACAACACTCACATCCAGAAGACCAGGAGCTAAATGCCTCCTCAGAGTCTCAACACTGCTAGCAGCTGTAGGTAAGTCACTGCGTAGCGTAGCCTATAGCCTACGTAGGTGTCATGAACCAGTAGCTGCTCAGCTTCAAACGGAAATTTCATTCTTAATTATGGATTGGCTAATTATTATTATTATTTGGCAGAAAATGGCGAATAAGAACACTTCCGTGTTCGGGTGAATAAGTGAAAAGGCCGAACGATTGATCCCGAACAGTGACGTTATTAATGAGGCTGTCAGCTTTCTGTGCTTTCCGGATGTAGACGGGAACCAGAGCGGAACTTTTACTCCTTAGCTCCAGAGCTAGCGCCAACGCTCTAGGCTAACACCCACTGTACTGCCTTATTCCTCCAATGAGAGTCACACCGGAGCGCCCTGCCGCTTCCAGCTCTTATTCTGCTTCAAGCATCGAGCCAAACGGATCTCCAGAAACCGTGACCAGCGCGGAGGCAGGCGCTCTCTGTGAACGACACGCGGCTGCAATGTTTTTGTATTGCTAATGTATTTAAGTCACAGTGCCGTGTTGGTGAGTCTGCTGGGATGTTCAGTGTTCAGTAAATGTTTAAACTCCTGTTTAGTAACAGCTTCTTTTTTTTTTTCTTTGACAACCAAAACACAAAAAACGTTATTTAATTTGTGCCATGGTGTAAAAAAAAGTGGCAAATTAATAAAAGAACTGTGAAAAACCGTGTTCAGTTTCGGGCTCGGCCAAAAATTCTCATTTGGGTGCATCTCTACTATTAACGCAAGGCAGCTATAAGACGGTCATTATTCTCCATCAGTGGTTACAGGACGCTGCCCACAGGACGCTCCCACAGGACACTGTGGCATGGATGTTTTGGGTTGGTCGGAGGTGACGGAGGTGAGTAAATCGTGTAGCTCCTCCCATCTCAGTCATTCACGCCTAGATTTCTTATCCCGAGCAAACCAGCCCTGAACCGTACAGACGGCTTGCAGTAAAACTAAAACTAATCCCGTCTGAACAGGGCACCGAGAA
The DNA here is from genome assembly GCA_034552555.1 of Semaprochilodus insignis. Classification (NCBI taxonomy): domain Eukaryota; kingdom Metazoa; phylum Chordata; class Actinopteri; order Characiformes; family Prochilodontidae; genus Semaprochilodus; species Semaprochilodus insignis. The sequence continues at coordinate 7,280 of JAVGWN010003124.1, read as the reverse complement.
ACACTCCAACACGGCCCCCCCTTTAATTCAGAGGGGATGAGAGCAGGTGGTGAAAAAGGTTGGGGGGTGTGATTAAGGAGAAGACCTGGACGACTATCGACTTACAAAGATACTCCTCTACCACTCCCCACACCAGCCCCTGAACACTACTGGTAAACCCTTACTGCAGTCTCCTTTCACAAGCCCTTGGCTCTCCTCATGACCGACCACCCTTTGGACCACCCTTTGGACCACCCTTTGGACCACCCTTTGGACCACCCTTTGGTTACCTCAGTTTCGCCATCCTGTCCAGTCCTTCGGGACTCAGCCGTTCCCTGGACAGCAAGTTGCTGAGCTGAAGCTCCTGGCTGTCAGCCACTCGCAGCAGCTTGCCTAGCTCTCCCCTAGTCTGCACCTCTGCCTCCTCCGGGGTAACGGAGCCTCCGCTCGTAGAAGGGTAACCCTGACCGCCCTGACCGTATGCTCCGTAGAAAGGCACGGCAGGGCTAGGGTACATCCCATTAGAGGCAGGAATTTGATATGGGAACTGATAGGGGTATGCATAGCGTGGGGGTGTGTTCGGAGCACTGGCTGGCAAGGTGTAGCAGTAAGGGTTGTCCGAGTTTTGGAATTTGTAATAAGCCATGGCAGTGGCTTGCTGGCTCTGGAAGTTCTCCCCCTGCCGGACTGGAGGGCTCCCTGCAGCTTCGTCATCGGTGTCCAGGAAATGCAAGGGGCCGTAACCTCCCTGATGCAAGTACAGCGCCGTCTGCAGAGGGGAATGCTGGGACTGCTGGCTGCTCGTCAGGGCAGGTTTCTTATCCGGGTTATTGGGGTCCCACAGTCGTCGTGTACTTCCCCCGCGACCCCCTCTTCCTCTGCCTAGGCCCATGCCGCCCCTCATCCCACCCATCAGCCTCGGCCCAGGCTCCGGGGACACCGTTAACTCCGTGTGCGCCGGAAGGACGAGGATGCCTCGGCCTCTACCTCTAGGACCTTGGTTCTTTCTCTTCGTTTGGTCCTCCCCGTTACCGGACGGCGCACCGGACTTCTTGTCCAAAGAAAGTCTCAAGAGTCCTCCTCGACCACTCGCCACAGTTCCTCTAGACCCCCTGCTGTTCCCTTTACACGCTCTCACAGCATTCCTCCTGTCCTCGCCATCTTGGTCTCTCGGGCCTCTCCTCTCGTCATCCTTCTCCCACACCTCACTCTCCTCAAAGGAATCCGTGGAGGACATTTCCCTGGCTCTCCATCGCCTCTGCCGAGGCTGGTTCCCTGTTGGCCTGTCTTTCTCTTCAATTGTCTTTTCAAGAGACCTAGGAGCCAGACCTCCTTCTCCTCTCTCCCTTCTCCCACCACACGCGTTGGTTTTACGTCTCTCGGATTCTGCCTGCCCGTCCAGGCTGGTACCGCTGCTGGCTGAGCTTGTGCTGTATGTCCGGTTTCTAGGCCGCCGGATGTCAGACTTGGAGTAGCGCTTTGAGGCGGAGCTCGCTTTGTTGGCGTCGGTTCCTTCAGATGTCCTGCGTCTCTCTCCATCCCGGTCTCTTGGGTGGTTCCCTCTATGCTTTTGCTGGTGCACGTTTTGGTCTCGACTAGCATCTTTCCCTTTCCCGTCCAACCGGAATCCTCCGTCCGCGGTTCGCTCTGCGTTCCTCTCCAGCTGGTTTGTCGATGAGCTCTTCTCTCCTCCCTCTCCTTCCTCTCTCTTTCCTGAAGCTTGGTTGGAGCCTCTGTCCTTGCCCCCTCTTGACCTCCGGTTACTCCTCTGCTTCCTTTTCTCATCTCCGTCACCTGTTCCTCCCTCTCCTCCACCTGCTCTGCTCCTTCGACCCTCGCCGCTTGACTTCCGCCTTCTCCTGCCTTCGTCCTCCCCCTTCGCTCCTTTCTTTTCTTCTGGCTCCAAGGCTGCAGGGCTGCTGATGTTGAGCTTCTCCACCTCACCTGCTAGGTTTTCAACAGGGGCCTGGCCGTTGTGGGCGGGAGGCGAGTCTACACTCTTCTGCTGTTTTCCCAGCTCCCGTTTTTTCCTGGCTTCTTTGTTTTTTCTCCCTTTTCCTTTCTCCTCCCTCTCCTTCACGTCCTCCACACACGGACGTTCGCTTTGCTCTGCTGGCCCTTGGGCCCCATGCTTGCCGCAGTCTCCTCCTTCTCCTTTACCCTCCTCTTTAGATCCTCGCTCTAACCCTTTGATTGAGTCTCTGCTGCCCTGAGTCCTCCGGCCCCCCGGCTGGTATATCTCCCGATCGGGTTTGCGTGTTTTCCGTGACAGCTTCGGAGACCCAGGCGTGCCCGTGCGGGAGGAGTGGCCGTCTTTAACAGAGTCTCTCCCAGCATGTTGATGTTGGTTCCCAGAATCCTCGGCGCTGTTACAGCGGCTCAGACACTCTCTGCTGCCGAGTTTCAGGTCGGAAGCTGGTGGAGAGCTGGCAGGCATTTTGGGATCAGGGTCTGGGGCTGGCTCTCCTGATGTGGGAGCACGTTCGGCGGAAGCTGCTTGCGCTTCACCCTCAGCGCTGTCTTTGCGCCTGCGTGTCTGCCCTGTCCCGGGTTGGTACCGCTGCAGGTCTGGCCGTTTCCCCTCTCGCTGCCGCTGCTTCTTACTCGTCTCCTGTGCGTCTGAGAAAGAGAAAAAACAGCAGGTAGTGAGAGACCCCGCAGGCGTCGGGACCACCCTAACACTCCACTGACAAACCCTTTATGGCCTTCATTCTCAGTCAGCTCAGGGAAATCCCAGGTTTCCATTTTCTCCAGAATTCAATTATTAAAATATAAACAAAGTCATGTGGTTTGATATGAAACCAGTGTGTGAAACCCACCCACCCCCGCTACTCAAGGGGTCCCACGTTGGCTGGCTACTCCGGCACTGCCTGCCCACTACGTTACTCGCCATAATGGCACGGACACTAGCTACCATAGTAGCAACAACAACAACAACAACAACAATCATAATAATAATAATAATCGTCTTTATTTGTGAATCACCTCATAACTGCAGCTCCAAGAGTCTCACAGAGGCTTTAAAGAGGGTAAACAATCAACCAACCAATCAGTCACCATTTATTGGTATAGTGCTTTTCACTACTGCTGTCTCAAAGCAGCTTCACAGAAAAGCAGCTTATGGAAGGAATGTGTCCACGTATAGACACAGGGAAGGAAATTTCCGGGTCCAAACCCCCCGGGAGCAAGCCAGAGACGACAGCGGTAAGGAAAAACCCCCTTAGAGTAAGAGGAGGAACCCTCGAGAGGAACCAGGCTCGAGGGGGAACCCATCCTCCTCTGGTCCACACCGGATGAAGAGACAAAGACAGAGCTGACGAGATGATATGACAAGAGTAAGATCACACGTTTAATAAACTGGCAGTATAAAGAGATCAGACAGCCACAAAATAAAATAAAAATATATATAATAATAAAACAAAAAAATTAAAACCAGAGAGAGAAAATAAACTGAATTTATAATATAAAACTGTAAAATGAAAAAGTAACATTAAAGGTTATAGCTATAAAAGATCAAAATAACTACATTAAAAATAAAAATAATGTGAGAATGTGATCAGTAATAAAAACAAGTAAAAATCTGAAAATAAGGTCCATATTATTTACTGTACGGACGCGACTGTCTCGTTTTAACTGGTACACTGTTCCATTTCTCAGTGCTCAGAAATAAAACACGCTTTAACGAGTCTTCTTTTCTAGTCATGTGATCCTGGGAAGAGTTACAGGTACCGGGTCTTTTAGGACCAACTGGGTGAACCAGTCTGCAACAGCTCCACCCTGAGGAAGACCCGGGCGTTTTGTGGGTGAAGCAGGCGTAAGAATCTTTCACTGAACTCGAGTGTCTGTTTCACCCTAACAGGGGGCATAACAACAGAACAGGTTTCCTACTAGGGACCACCTGGAGGTTCATGCAACATGTTGTAAAGCAAAATACAGAAAACATATTTATACACAGATTCACCACCATTCACCTGGCGGTTCAGGGGTCTTAATAACCGGGCTGTGTACCGGCAGGAACCTGATGATCCGATACACGTCATGATACAGACATTCCGATTGGATACACTGTGATACTGTATCTCTACATATCACCATCATCACAGTATAAAAACACACCCCCATATGCCCCGGGTTATTAAGGCACATCCTGTGCTGCATCCTTACACCATATGTTTGCATTGGAGGGAAAGAGTCCGATGGCTAAAGAACACTGCCCCCTAGTGGTTGGAGGTTTAAACGCAACACAACAGAACCACTGTCCGCCACCAAGCTCTGATTATAAGCTGCTGACTAAAAACCAACACTGTTTATGAAGCTCGATGAAGTTCGACAGTAAATAAAACGGCTGTGTTCGCAGGATAACCCTGGATCAGCAGCACTGCACCTCAGGAGGAGCGCGTCTCTACTACTGACCAGCTCAGTGAATTACCCAGAACGCTTTAATCAGCTGTGGAACTCTACTTCATCCACCTACAGTACAGGTGTAGCGGGAAATCACCTGTGGGACTAATGCAGAAACCCTTTTTAGAGCAGCACGGTATGATCGATTCTTGTTAGAACAAATATAAACAACCTGTTGCACACAAACCATGTAAAAGCGAACTACACTGCAAGCAGGAGACCCCTGGAACTGAACACTGAGCTAAAGGCCGGTTAGCCGTGACAGCAGCCTGGCAGACACTGCTGCTGAACAGCAAAGCATGGACGGACCATGTTGAGCTGAGTGAAGTTGCCGCCTACTTCTGCACTGTTGGCTAAACGAAGCTCCTCTTGCTAGCCAGCTAAGTCAAAAACAAGTTCAGCACTGTGCGCAAGTTAGCCAAGTCGCTCGTGACACCGCTAGCGCCTGTGCTGGGACGTATGATCTTTGTGTTGTGGTGCAGATATTCGTTTATTTTTCTGTTCGGTGCAGAAACGTGTCTGGACACTTTGGAAACTGAGCTAACAACAAGCCATGTCTACCCTGCCAGCCAATGAGCTAAGTTAGCTAGCTAGCTAACTCACCATACACGAACAGCAGGTTGGCTAGCTAGCATGCTAGCTATCTTTAGCCAGCAGCTGAAGCCTTAAAGCGCACCGTGAGCGTTTATTTGCGTGTTGTCTGCGTCTGACCGCTTTTATCCACATTCAGTCGCTAATACGACACAAATCTGACCTTTTAAATGATCCTTGTGGGTGATGAAACTCGACGCCTCTGCTCGGAGCTCCGCTGCTGATATTCGCACTCTGTCCAGCTCGTCCGCCATTTTCGTCACCGTCAAACACAAACACAAACATACGGAGCCCCGCCAGGGTCAAACGGTCTCACCGGAAACGCGTTACGAAAAAACAGCTCCACAGCAGTGAGGGAGATTTATACATGTGGCTGGTTTCTCAGAATTAACGCTACTAAACCAACAGATCACGTGATTAAAACGAATTACTCGTAACATGATGTGCGACTCTTATTCTCTTTCTGCGAGTCTGTATGGCCTTGTGAATGATGTGTGTTGTTGGTAAACTATAAGACATAACTTTAACACCACCTCCCTGTATCTCCACCCACCGTCCACTCCATCAGCTCCACTGACCATACAGGACACTCTGTAGTTGTACAGGTCCAGACTGTAGTCCATCTGTTTCTCTGTGTACTGTATTACCCTGTTCTTCAATGGTCAGGACCCCCACAGGACCACCACAGAGCAGGTACTATGTGGGTGGTGGATCATTTTCAGCACTGCAGTGACACTGACGTGGTGGTGGTGCGTTAGTGTGTGTTGTGCTGGTGTGAGTGGATCAGACACAGCAGTGCTGCTGGACACCTCAGTGTGACTGCTGGACTGAGAATCGTCCACCAACAAGAACTATCCAGCCAACAGTGTCCTGTGGGCAGTGTCCTGTGGGCAGCGTCCTGTGGGCAGTGTCCTGTGGGCAGCGTCCTGTGGGCAGGGTCCTGTGGGCAGCGTCCTGTGGGCAGGGTCCTGTGGGCAGCGTCCCATGAGGACCCCCTATATATTGCACCTTGACTACTGATATTAGTAACATGGTGGTAAATCTGTAAAGGTGTATGAGGTTCTTCTGTTGAGGACTACACAATGCCAGGCGCTGCTTGCCACCAGGCATGGCAGGCAACTACTTGGCACCCCTGGCCAGTGGGGGCACCCCGGGGGGCATGTTTATAGTTTAATAATGTGAACATTTGATATAAAAAATGACATTGTGCAGTTTTTCTGCTGGGTTCAGATTATTAGAGCATGATGGTGGTGAAGGCTGGTTGGAGGGGCCCCTGTGTGTGGGCCCCGGCAGACTCTGGCCAGACATGTACCTCTCTGCCATGAATGATGATCTCAAGACTATCATAATCAGCGTCTCAGACATCAGGCCGCGTATTCAGAACCACCTCATGTAGGAACTTTCTGTGAGGGAGCTTTTAGAGGGGGACGTCTGGTTACCTTCACCACCACTGGGAACTGATCTGATTTAAATATATTTAATTTATTTAATTAATTTTATTTAAATATATTTTGTATCATGATTACTGTACTGATAGTGTACTATGTTCATATACTATGTACTTAGTATACTATATATAATCATTAGTGTATTAAAACATATACTTAAATAGAACTAACTGTACTTAACTGTACTATTCTGAGACCCACTAAAATTCACTCAGATATACAAAAGTACATACTAAAGTACATTTCTAGTACATTACAATACACTTATAGATACACAGTACCTATATAATATACTTATATTAGGTACACTGAAGTACTGCTGAGGTAACATGCTGACATGTGTTATATATTTATGTGTATATGTATGTAATTGTATTTATATATGTGTAATACAGCTGCATTTATCACACTCGACTGTAATGTGTTTGAAATGTACCTGCTGATATTAAAGTACATTTCTAGTACATTAAACTATACCTGGTTTTTACCTAGGTAGCTCACACCATCTCTTGTTATAGCTAGTTGCCCACGGAGGGGCCACACTGCACTGTGTATACATGTTTAAATGAGTGAATGAACGAGTGAATGAACGAGTGAATGAGTGAATGAGTGAACGAGTGAACACATGTGCTTTGCTGAAGGACCACATCATTTACACCAACTCTGATTATTCAATATACACACGTCATATACACATGTAGCTGACTTGTGGGGAATCAGCAGCTGGATCAGGGCTCTATTAGTCAACATGGTCATATCAGCAGCTGCTTTGATGCTCATAACTTATATCAGATATCAATCCCTGACAAGCCCTCCCTCTCTCTCTCTCTCTCTCTCTCCCTCTCTCTCTCTCTCTCTCTC
>JAVGWN010003123.1:0-10545 GCA_034552555.1 Semaprochilodus insignis | reverse complement strand
TGGGCCTTACACTACTTGTTTACGTTGGTGTGGAAGAGTCTAATAGGGGTTTTTGGGGAGAAGAGGATGTTGGCCAAGCTGGCATCCATACTGGAGAACACCTCTCACCTACTACAAGAGACAGTTACTGCATTGACCAGCACCTTCAGTGACAGGTTTCTCCACCTGCGGTGTGGTAAGGAGAGATACCGCAGCTCTTTTCTCCCTACTGCTGTTAGGCTGTACAACCAGCACCTCCCCAAGCAGAGCATCACTCACTACAGTAGCACACTATATGGACCATTTCTATCTATATATTCAATGTGACTTAATTATTGTGCAATATTTGCTGCTGCACCTCATCACCTGTACATCACCTGTATACATCCTGTACTGACTGCCAACATCACTATAATTCATGCACTCTGACTCCCTATACCATCAGTATTTAGGTGACTGCCAGATTATCAGTATCTGTGTAGCTAGTAAACATAACTGTGAAATATCTTTAAAATATCTGTGCAATATCTCTCAATAACTGTGCAATGTATATATGTGCAATAACATGTAAATTTGTATAGTTTCTTATTGTATTTTATTGTATTTTTAACCTAACAATAGAGATTTTATTTATTTTTCTGTCATTTCTTATTTTGTAACTTGCACTTTAGTCTACCTCTTATTCTGTATCTGTTCTGCTGCTATTCTGCTGTAACGATGCAAATTTCCCCATGTGGGATAATAAAAGGCGATCTTATCTTAAGCACAACACTAAATGAAACACTAGCTGCATCAATCTTTACAGTAAAGTGCTGATTACTAATCGATACTGTGTTACTATGAATCAATACCAAACCACAAACCACGATATCCCAGTACTCGAGTGCGTCGATATTTTGTGCAGAGCTGGAAACGATGTGGTATTGGTGACTAAATGTTTGTTCCCCTATTGCTTGTTTTCACTGTTGGAAATGTGTTGTCACCCAGAGTGAGGGGGTTTCAGCCTGTGGCTCCAATCAGTTAGGAGTGGAAAGACTAGTTTGGGGTGACTTCCCTGCAGAAACTTGTCCAGCTGGTACTTTGTGTTTAAAGCTGTTATTAAGACTCAGGCTGACTATTTTAAGAAATCCAACTCTTGGAGACCGGTTTCACTTCTACTGGACTTTACTTTGATGCTGTTTTAGTTTTCTCTAGTGTTTAAGGCTGTGGTTGGTGTACTTTAAAGGGCCCATATGCTGGGAAAACATTGTGTTCAATGAATTAGAATTAGCATTTAGAACCAATTGTGCTTGTACACAGAGGAATTTGTCCTCTGCGTTTAACCCATCCGTGCAGTGTAACACCCCCCCCCAACCGCGCCCCTTAGTGAACACACACACACACACTAGAGGTCAGTGAGCACACTTGCCCGGAGCAGTGTGCAGCCCTATCCACAGGGAGCAGTAGGGGGGGTTAGGTGCCTTGCTCAAGGACACTGCAGTTATGTCTGGTGATCCGCCGGTCACAAGGCTGGTTCCCTAACCTCTAGCCCACGACCGCCCTTCTCCCTAATCCAGCTCGATTTGAGTTCATTGTTTTAGTGATGTCATAAGAACACATCTACATTTGCTCAAATCCATCTATTCAGCCTACAGCAGTTTAGCCCCGCCCATTCATGCTGAAGAGTGCTCAGGATTCCAGAATGCTTTCTGAATGCAGCACAGTACAGGGCTGCCAATCACTGCAACAGTCGGGAGGTTGGGAAATGGTCATGTTAACATGAATTACTTTTCGGTTAAATGGAAATAAAGCACAATAAAAATGTAGAATTTAGACCATTTGGCCTAGTACCAGAGACACGCATCCAGGGTGATGGGCCTCTGTACCAGGAACAGCGACGTTGACCACTCGAGCTAAGTGGAGCTTGCTGAAAATAACCCAGTGGACTGCTTTCATCTGGGATGTGTGTTTGGCCAACCAAGTCCCAAAATGGATCCGTCTTTGGCAGTCTGATGCACAAATCTGTACTGGCGGGTACCAGGACAATACTACAAACTTCAAATCTGTGCCTATAGTTTTGGTAATGGTCAGGCATGGTATATGTATATATATATATATATGTGTGTGTGTATGTGTGTGTGTGTATGTGTATATATATATATATATATATATATATATATATATATATATATATGTATATTATAAATAACATGACCGGCTGTGCCCAAACATTTGAATATGACTGTACGTATAATATGAAGCTCTAACATATTTCACTGTACATGCACTGAATTCCTTGTAGTAACCCAATGTCAGGAGGCAGGAAGTGTATAAACCAAACATTCACCTCCTGACTGTTTACTAACCTTATTGCGTAACTGGAACGTGTGACCCAAAGTCAATTTGTCTAACTTTTACTAAGACACTTTCAAACCATAGTCTGGCTTACAATCACAATTTCCCACTTACCCCACATGTATTCAGTCGGACAAGTGCGTATTTTGTTTCTTTTTAAGTTTCACTGGAGTGATTTTTTTTTTTTTCCATTGTACCCTTTCGGTTTTCAGCTCCCTGCGTGTGTAATTTTAGGTCAGGTTTTCACGTTGCTATGATTTGTGTAGAAATAATGGGATCATGTGTTATCACAACACTTAAACAGCTTTACAGCAATAACACAGCCTTCTAAACATGGAGACATAAGCAAGAAGGCCAGGCTGTAGAGAATCTGAGTCACCCTCAGTCAGGAAAAGGCTGACGTCAGTCATTCAAATGATCGGCACATTAAGTTATAAATTAACCACTTGCAACACAAATGAACATTTACAAAGCTGAATCAGTGTCAGACACCATTTGTAATTCCAATGGCGTGAGGTGGATTGGAACAGGACAGGACTACTATTACTGAGGGAGCTCCTGGTTCGGCCAATTACAAAAGGCCGCTCACTGCACAATTCTTACTGGCTGTGTCTGACTGTAAACTCTACACACACTGCAGATTCATACTGGATTAACATCACCCCACAGTTATTTCTGTCACACTGTAAACTCTACATACACTGCAGAGTCATACTGGATTACAATCACCCCACAGTTATCACTGTCACACTGTAAACACTACACACACTGCAGATTCATACTGGATTAAAATGAGTCCAGAATTATTACTGTCACACTGTAAACACTACACACACTGCAGATTCATACTGGACTTCTTGGTGAACTACCTCCACAGGAGAAATGTGTCGGGCTTGAATAGGGCTAAATGTGTTGACTATGTTGAACGTGTTGTTGCATGGCGTCTCCTCATTAGTAACAGCGTAATTTGGTTGGATTATGAACGTTTTCAGACTGGTTGGTGAGGGACAGCGTAACATATCAGGACTGCTCAAATAGTGCCTGATAGAAGCGTGGGAGGTGGCACGTGATACGAAAGCATGGGATAGGCAGGAGGATGAGAACCTGAGAAAAAGTGGTTTGGATGACCGAAAGTCGTCCTAGGAGCCGCTTTGTTCATTTGTGAAAAAATAGGGTGGGGGAGAGAGGTAGTGGGTGAGATAGTGGGAGGGAGAAGTGAGAGATCCAGCGAGAGAGAGAGAGAGACTGAATAATCATATACTGAATAACCGCTGTCACACCCTGAACGCATTGTCATAGACCTTTAATCCTCCCTCGTTCTCACAGTAAACATGCAATAAACCAGCTTTGCTTAACTGAGTGGAACGGAGCTATAATTAACCTGCAGCAGGACCTACATTCAGGCTGGGTAATATCATTTGTGGTAATATTTAAGATCATTTTAATATCCAGTACCAGCACTCCATGCCAAAAACGTTTATTGCAAATCTAATATACGCTAGTGTTCAGCACCTTTGTATACCCATAATTTCAAGAATTGTAAATAATATTGATAATATATTGCATTAAATATTCAAGTGTGATGGCACATATAGTTGATAACTTTATAAGTTACACAAAGTGGATGATTCTTGCATGAAATGATGTAGACATATTTTTTTTTGCATGAAAAAGTGCAATAAATAGATAATTAGAGTTAAGTACTTGTCCATAAATCTCTTCTCATTGCCGAGAAGGAATTGCATTTCAAATACACTCTCCTGCTACTTTATTAGGTACACCTCCTTGTATCTACACTCACTGTCCATTTTATCAGCTCCACTGACCACATAGGAGCACAATGTACTTCTACAGTTCCAGACTGTAGTCCATCTGTTTCTCTGTATACTGTATTACCCTGTTCTCCAATGGTCAGGACCCCCGCAGGACCACCACAGAGCAGGTATGATGTGGGTGGTGGATCATTCTCAGCACTGCAGTGACACTGACGTGGTGGTGGTGTGTTAGTGTGTGTGGATCAGACACAGCAGTGCTCGAGAGCAAAAGTACAGTAGATAGGTGTGCACTTTTCACCCCTTTCACTCTTAATGGGAAAAAAATCCGAGTTTAATGAAGTTTTTAGGAATGTTGTTGGTCGGATCAAAAAGCTGCACACAAGCACACCATTCCTGATCAGACAGAACATTCCGGAGTTGGAACGGTGTTGATATACCTTGAAAACTGTGAGACTAGTTAGCGGACAAGAAGGAGACGAAGAAGATAAGTGGGATAACAATAGTGCTACAGATTGCGCAATCACTAATCGGCATCACAGTGTAACCGCAGTACAGGGAAACCAGCACAGCCCGTATCATTTGTGTATGTGCATCACATTGGCTTCATTAATAGAGATGCACATCCCTGAAATGACTGCATACTTTTAGGGTTGGCCACTAGCCGAGTTGTCGATCAGTCTCCACCTCCGCTAATAACTGCTGATTTGGTAACGAGGAGTGTAGAATGTGGGCTGCAGAGAATGTAGAGAATATCTCATGATGCAATATGAGTTTATATCAGAGAGAGCATGAAAAGGAAGAAAGGAATCTGAGTGAAGGAGTGATGAGGACTGTACCAAAGGGAGTTTTTATAGAGTACCGGTTTGACTCAATGACCCGTGACGGTGGCTCAGTAGACAGTATTAATATTGTCCTACAGATAATGGTGAGAGGCCTGACTCACCTCGGTGTGGCACAGTGTGGAATGTAATCAAAGCAGAAGTTTACACGCCATCATCTGGCAGCCTTGTTAACACTTGCAGGTTAATCTCTCCCGCCCCATAACATTCATAGGCTTAGTCCACTCTTTGTCTGATTGTAATCTGCCCTCAGGGTAGTTGTCCATGCTGGTCATAGTAAAATGGATCTGCATATGTTTGCTATGACTGTGTCAATGTACCCTGCTATGCTACGTTACCTTCCGATGTGTACTGAAGTTAGCCATCATGACATTTAACACTATGGCACGTGATGGTACTAAGTGAGCGTGCACACACACTCCGTATGCACTGGTTCATCAGTGAAACAATAACAGGCCACCGAAGTATGAAACATGGTGGGGGGGTTTGGGGGTAGCTAACGTAATACTTAGCTAACGCATGATTTTAGTGCTATCATATCAGAAATCTCTACTTCATTAGAGTCCCCTTGCGTGTTTAAGGTGGTAGTAACTTTAGGCTCCTGCAGATGGCGCTGTACAAGGATGATGGGTCTATAAATACCTGCGGGGTGTGAGTGACGGGATCCATAGATTGAGAAGAGGTGCTACAGTGCAGTGAATGTCTCGTTCCATGTGTGGAAAATGGCTCCAAAGCAGATGTTAATGATTGGCTAAAAGGAGTGACTGCATTTGGGCGTGCCAAAGACCATAGTGTGAAGGAAGTAGCTGAATCTGCAGGTGTATGGAAGTGTACGGTTATACGGGTCTACCAGCAGTGGCTAAAATCCCAGCCTACAGGGAATTCTCCTCGGAATTTGGCCAGGGAAGGCATCCACCAAATCTGAGTGGCTGCACATTGATGTGGCCTACATCCAGAAACTTGTCCAGTACATGCCAAACCCAATCAGAGCTGCTATTTGTGCTTGTGGAGGTATAACTTACCTTATGAAAACAAGCCTATATCAAAAAATTAGATATTGTATCAACACATTGTATCAAACTGAATCAGCTCCCTGTTCTGGACAGATGATGATGTTATTAGAAGCGTTAGCAGATGCACTTACAGAGATGATGATGATGATAGTAAAACTAATAATGGCGACCCTTCTTCTTCCACTAGTTTCAAGACCTTTCCTACAGTGGCTGAAACCTCCAACCTCCGTGTTTTGTCTGTACATGTTCCTGGTTATGTGATCTGTTTACATGGAACCGTAATCATTTACCCACAAAGTTTCCCAACATCTGGAATCGGTGCAGTACTCACCCAGTGATGAAACGTCTTTCATGTTTCCAGACTCATGTGCCAGTCAGTTCTCCAGCTCAGAGTTTAGGAGAAAGCATGACATCATGCATACGGAAACTGTGGTTAAGAACGGGCGTTTTTAATGACTGACAAAAACATCCTGAAGCAAAAGACAAACGATAATATTTATCACTATTCATGAAAGTTTCAGAGAATTGACAATGGATACCACCTAGGCTGACGTGCAGTGACGTACTCTGTGTAACGAAATTGGCATATGTCATTACAACAAACAGTGGTGAATCAACTTCATTGGCCCGGAAACTGATAAACCCAAAGAAAGTGATATTTCATACAGGGTATAATTTTCCATTTTATTTAGAATTTGAATTTAGAACTATTCTCCAATTGTGCTTCCAGGAATTTGACCTCCGCATTTAACCCATCAATGCAGTGAAACACCCATATGCAAACACACTAGGGAGCGCACTTGCACGGTGGGCAGCCCTATCCACTGTGCCCGGGGAGCAGTTGGAGGGTAGGTGCCTTGCCCAAGGCCGTCGTTTGCCAAGCAGTGTGAGGGGAAAGCACTGGAGCCAAACGAGCTCCGATTGAGCAGTTGGATGATCGGAAGAAGCGACCAAAATCTTGGTCGCTTGTCTCAGAGTTTGAGCAGATCTCACAAACCAATTTCTCAAAGTTGCACCTGAAACCACATACAAACAGTCCCAAATTCTACTCCCAAATCGACATTTGCAGTCCCAGCGTCCGTATATGCAGACTTTACTACAGTGATGTTTTATACTGTCTGTGTGTTTTACCTGGTTTTTAGTTTCAGTGTAGTGTAGTAAGCACAGTTGGTTTGTCAGTGGCTGAATCTCAAAATGCCCCCCTCGTCCTATGTAGCAGCTTCTACACCAAAACGTTTATCCAGTATGGAAATGTGTGCACATGGCTGAATCCCACATGGCTGAACATTAGACATATGATGCACTGCTGGTCGCAGGAGCCACTTACCCTACATGGTGCACTGTGTAGGGAGCAGAGAGTCATTGGGGATTCAGCCAGTGTTTTTGCGCTCCAGTGTAACTAAAAACCTAATAATAATGAGCAATAAAATAAAATGAAATAATAATAAAAAACAAAACATATTCATCAGTAGGTTATAGATGTTACAGGGAGGTCAGGGAAGCCAAGTCTGCATCCATTAAATCAGAGATAGAAACATGTCAATGTATAACAAGGCAATTTGATGGAAACCAAAAGCATATTTTGCTCATTATCATTTTATTGCTTGTAGTTTCTGCAGAAAGTAGACGGAACCATGAAGTCATGAAGTGCGGAGAACAGCTGTGTTATCACAGCTCATAGCTGACTCATCCCGAGCTGTGGGGTGGTTTCAGTTGGTGTTTGGGTCTAGCAGATGGTGTCTCATGCTGTAGGATGACTCTACTGGTTGGGTCTGCAGGTGTCGTGGATTTCAGCCACCTGACCCTCAGGCTTCGGCCTGGACCTGTCCAGTAATTCACCGAGCTAGTAAAACAGGTTTCACCACCATCAGCTCAGCAGAACCCGAGGCCACGGAGAGAAAAGCAGTTAGATGGTTCTGCTGAAGGTTCGGCCAGGCATTAGAGCACTGGACTGACATCATGCCATGGCATGGTGTTTGTGCACCATGTGTGTTTGTGTGCGCCTCAGTCAATGGGTGTGTGCGCAGTGGGGGGTGGAGGCGGCAGCGGGGGTGGAAGGGGGACAGAGGCCTGTTTAAACTTGAATGGTTTTCTGTTTCTCAAACCACTAAATTAGTGGATGCCTGAGCTGGCTTTCAAAAGTGCAGTCATGCCCTGGGTGAGGCAGAGAGAGAATGAGAGAACGAGAGAGAGAGAGAGGAAGGAGGTGAGGGAGAAAGAAAACGATGGAGAGAGGGGGAGAGAGATAAGAGAGAAAAACAGCAAGAGATAAAGACAAAGAGAGAGAGAGGGAGAGAGTGAATGAGAGCGTGAGAGTGAGTGAGTGAGTGATAGAGAAGGAGAGTAAAAGGTATAGAGAGAGAAGAAAAAGAAAGGAGAAAGAAAAATGTTCAAGAGAGAAGAAACAGAGAGAACGTGAGAGAAGGAGAAAATGATGGACAGAAGGAAAAAGAGAGGGAGAGAGCGAGAATAAGAGAGAAAGAAAGCAAAAGGCAAAGAAAGAGAAAGGGAAGAGAGATGCATAAGAACAAGAGATGGAGAAAGAGAAAAGGGGAGATACAGAAAGAGTAAATAAAAAAAGGGAGAGAGTGACTGCGAGAGTGACTGCGAGAGTGACTGCGAGAGAGGCTGAATGGACAAACCTGGAGCTAGTTTGTACACCAGCTCCGGGCTCAGACTATTATGGGATGGTGGAAGAGTTCCAGCACAGAGAAAAGAGCTGAAACTATGTGTAGAGTGATAAAACAGCCCATAAAGCCCTCACCCAGACCGGGGCGGAATACCGCTCAGGCCTTTCTTCACTCCCAGGGAAACAGCCAGAGAAGCCGATCCTATCTAATCTATATGGTACGTACGGTATGTTATCAGTAAGTGTAGCCTGCAGTGCACACGAAGGCCTTTATGTGACCTTTTCCACTGACCTGCACCAACAGCAGTTCCTTACATCAGTGTGCTGGAGAATGTAGTAATGTGGATCACACCACCCTTCAGCCAGAGCACCTGAAAGATTTATCCTACTTCAGAAATGTCTATGAAGACTGTAATAGCAGAGTGCTGCTGAAGTTCTCATACCACAATCTTCAAATGATGACAGACAGTAAAATAAGTGCTGGGGATTTAGACGAAGTGTTCAGTATACAGTAGTTAGAACGACCGAACTTTAGATCTTGGCACATTCTTGTATGTAATAGATGAAAGCATGCACATGTACATACGTGAGGAAAGCTGACTGACCCAACAGCCTGCAGTGATGCCCTCCATGAGTCATCCTGTTAGTCCTGTTAGGGCCAGCAGCATTGGTTACAACGACTGCCCTTAACACCACGTCAGCGTCACCAAAGACTGCAATGGTGTCGGGCCAGACTGTCATGGAGTGACTCAGAATGGCAGCGGGTCATCTTCAGTGACGAGTCCCACTTGTGTGGATTATTACAGGACACCATTAGGAACCTCTACAACTCCATGCCGAGACATCTGGCATGTTGTCTTACTAAACGCAAAAGCTATTCATTTGATAATGAGTGTTTATATGAAAGGACGATATGGACAAACCTGTATATTATGCTCTGTTACTGATGATTATGCTAACGAAGTACTGACAATATCCACAATATGCTCAGAAATGCTTATTGTTTGTCACAATAACAATAAAATATCATCATATTGCCCCCTCTAATATAAGCCATGATCACAATCATGAATATGCAGCAATACAGTCTCAGTACTAATATTTTGTTCATATTGTGCAGCCCTAACGGTGGTCTTCACTGACCTTGATGTGTCTTTTCTTTGCACGATTCAGGAAGTGAATCAGAAGTCAGAAGTTCTACTGTACGTGCCTGAATAGAAGCTCGACGACATGACCTCCCAGGGCAACTACGGCAACAGCATGCTGTGTGAGTATCAGAATCAGTCTGCCATATTTGTGCTTTTATCCAGGCAGCATAAACATGCTGTTGCACGTTTAGCAATAAATGGTACATGCCGGAGATTTCTAGGCTCTTTCATTCGGGTGAAGTCACATGGCTTCATACCAGGCTTGAGCTGACATGACTTTACTTCTCGTTAGGGGTTTAATCACTGACACTCTGTCTGTCTGTCTGTCTGTGTCTCTCTCTGTTTGTCTCTGTTTGTCTGTGTCTCTCTCTGTCTGTGTCTCTGTCTGTCTGTCTGCATCTCTGTCTGTCTGTCTGTCTGTCTGTGTCTCCCTCTGTGGGTATGTCTGTCTGTCTGTGTCTCCCTCTGTGGGTCTGTCTGTCTGTCTGTCTCTCCCTCTGTGGGTCTGTCTGTCTGTCTGTGTCTCTCTCTGTGGGTGTGTCTGTCTGTGTCTCCCTCTGTGGGTCTGTCTGTCTGTCTGTGTCTCTCTCTGTGGGTCTGTCTGACTGTGTCTCTCTCTGTGGGTATGTCTGTCTGTCTGTGTCTCTCTCTGTGTCTCTCTATGGGTCTGTATGTCTGTCTGTCTGTCTGTCTGTCTGTCTGTCTGTGTATCTCTCTGTGGGTCGGTCTGTCTGTCTGTGTCTCCCTCTGTGGGTCTATCTGTGTCTCTCTCCGTGGGTCTGTCTGTCTGTCTGTGTCTCTCTCTGTGGGTCTGTCTGTCTGTGTCTC
>JAVGWN010003122.1:0-10545 GCA_034552555.1 Semaprochilodus insignis | reverse complement strand
AGGGAGAGAGAGAGAGAGAGAGAGAGAGAGAGAGGGGGAGGAGAAAACCACCACAAAAGAGACAAACCCTCGTTTCACTTCTCGTCAGTTAGTTTATTTCTCAACAGCTTAAAAAAAGAGAAAACAGTAACCGATGACCACTTTAACGCCAAACTCTACAGCTTGTGTGTGTGGTTTTTTTTTGGTCAGCACTGGCTGCCGTGGCGACGTCTCATTTAAATCTCAATGCGATGCGAAGAAGGGTGGTGTGCATTCAATGGTCGCATGACCACAGAGGTCAAAGGGCACAGCAGGCCCGGCGTTCAGATGGAGCGGTAGCCCTATAGGGAGCCAATCTAATACAGCCAATAGCATGGTCTACTCAGGCTCGTATCTGGGCGAGCATTACTGCCGCGTGACTGGATCACTGAGAAGTAGAACTACAATTAAATACAATAAAAACCTAAAAAATAAAATAGAATAAAATAAAACAACAGCAAAAAAAATAAATCATGTTTCCGAAGACAAGCACACACGCGGTCTCCCGCTCTTCTGGGAAGTCCCTGGTCGGTTTAGGGAAACGCGCGTGTGCATTCCTTCCGCGTTTGGATTCTTGATGCAAGACAGAAATTATATGAATACAAACCTGCCAGCGGAGATTTGATGGAAACCTTCAATGTCACATACAGCACTGTGCAAAAGAGGCAAAAAGCCAAGATGATGTTCTGATCTGGGCAGTGAGTGTGTCTTTAACTAGTACCAAAAAAATGAATATTAAAATAAATACAGATACAGTCGTATCCAGTGACGTTACAAAATGACGTTTCTTCTGGATTTTCTAAGTGAAGGCCAGTTAAATATCACCACGGCCCAAAGAAAACTAGTATCTGTCCCAGTCATTAAGCTTTAGCTGATCACTAATTGTGTGTGTTACAAATTTACCATTACTACCATTGTAATACAGCGGCCTGAAGTGGCCAAACAGGCGGATTAGCCACCTTATTAGTCCAGCTGTGTGTCCTCGGTAGCTAAGACTGGCTGTACCAATTATGTTATGCCGTGCCAGCACTCATGAAGATGTCCAGAATTATGTGTAGAGTTGAGCTAAGCCTAAAGCTAACAAGTAAACCAACTTTACTTGATTTGATTCTCCCTGTTAGAGCACTGAGTTAGACGTCTGAGCTTCTTGGTTTCTAACAAAGTCTCTATGAAGTCCTTCACTTTCTTATATTTGCTAGTTACTCGTTATTTTCCACCCAGTTCACATTTAGTTTGATGCATCATAACTTGACCATAAATCTGACTGTGGAAAGCTTAAATAACTGGGACTATCTGAAATGATCTAATTGTGGCCCGGTAACTCAAATGTTAAGAGGGCCTTCTTTACTTTCAAAGTAGGTTAAGAGATTTCATTCGAAGCTATTTAGGAGAATTTATATCGGTCCATTCCTCCTGGAACATATTTCTGAAATATATATATATATATATATATATAAATATAATGTATACATATATATATATAAAATTCCAGCATGTGAAACTTTGTAAATAAACAGTAACTGTCCATTAAAATGTGTCTCTGTAGAGGAGGTGAAACTTATTCACACTTCACACTGAAAATCAATAATAACATGCCATTTGACCAGGACGCCTGCATACGACTGTAAATACAGTAGGAAGTAATTCATTTATGTTGGTGTTTTGAGTAAAGTTATTAATATGTTGTTTAATAGAAGAACACAGGCTCAGTTCCTGTCTCCCAACACAGATGTATTCAGTTCCAACAGCAACCAACCAATCAATCATTCAATCAATCAATCAATATATCAAAATTAAGTTACTAAATTACAAAATTAAGAGTCCATGTATACACGTAAGGAATGAAATCTGGGGCATGAGCCTTAGGAATAACTGATTGATTGATTGATTGATCAGCAACTGCTGATTGGATCTAATGAAGGGCTGACTGATTAGATGAAGTACTGTAAATACAGGAGCTCTTCAAGGAGAGATCTGGAAATGGTCAATGCTGTCCCATACATCAAATCATAAGCACCGTTTATATGTGTGTTATTACACTCACTGCCCAGATAAACAGCTTCATTGCACAGCACTGCATGTATGTATATGTATATGTATATGTATATGTATGTATGCATTGGTGTGCAAGTGTCTTCCCCCAAAAAACTAAACTGGAACAGCTGAAGGCCACCGGACTACTCACCCCGCCTCAAATGTATTCCTAAGGTTCCCCTCGTTTTTAATATTCATATATGCTAATATACATGATTACATGCAGGCCATTAACAAATAGATGACTGGCTTGTGACTGGCTTATATCATAATACACACGACTGCAAAAGCCCAGAATAACGGAGGATTACTAGCTATATACTGTTAAAATATTTCATCAGCCGCAAAGAAACCCAATCAGCTCCACTTCGTTCGGTTACTTTCCAAAGCAAATATATATGTTTGGATTAAAGACCCACGAAAAGGAAAACGTCCACTGCAAAACGCCTCACATGGTCGGCCGAGACGGTACAGAGAGCATTTGATTCTTTTTTTCTTTGTATTATTTTTTTTTTAGTTTTTAGTCATGCGTGTATCGTTTTTAAACTCCAGAAAGCTGCAACTCCGCAGGGCAACAAGGGAAAAACCGTCTAACACCAGCTAATCTCCATCCCAGCCTTCAAGCCTCAGCCTCCAAAATGAAAACCCACCTTTAAACTAAAATCCTGCAGGAGTTTCAAAAAAGGCCACTAGTTTCTCCCAAAAACCACTTTCAAAATCAGGTCCTAAAACGCCTTCCTGCTCCTCTAACTGGCTCAATCGCCTACCGAGCGTCTACCCAGATCACCTTTTCCAAAACTATCATTTTCCTCTTCTCGTCTTTTAAAGCAATTGCCTTAAAACAGTGCAAAATAAAAAAATTAATAATCATCATCATCATCAAACCTGTGCAATAGGTCTAACATCCTAATCATTCTACAGCGCCGTGCGCACGTCAGAGAACGACCTTCATTAGTTTCAATTACAGTCGAAACGGCCAAATTACAGAACTAAATCCATCACAGCTTAGTGTGTCCACTCTTTACCGTCTTTACAGCTTCCATTTTTCTCAGGAGACACGCTTTCAGTTCCGCAAAGAGGCACAGCTCCAAAGTTCAGTCGTAGAAGTTGGTTTAGCTGCTTTTCTGCTTCTTCCCACCATCCAGATAAGCCGAAACACGTTCAGTGGTGTTGAGGTTCTGGACTCTGGGGCGGTCAGTCCATTGTTCTGAGAACAGCAGCAGCTTCTTTGTTGGATGTGTCTCCTGTCTCCTTTTCTCAGTGTGGAGCTTCCTGAACAGCTACACCTCCTTTCAGACCTCCATAGTGTTGAGGTGTCTTCACACAGTAGAAGGATGGACAGAAGCACCTGTGGCTGTTCTCAGAGCTGAAGCAGGAGTGGAGCCTGATGTTCTCTCTCTGCTGTTTATCTGATGGGGACAGCTTTGAGGGTCTACCAGGACTTCCAGGTGGTTGTTAGGACCAATTTATGGTCCAGGTGAAGAGTGTCTGTGGTGCAACAGAGCTGCAGGCTTTCGTAGTCCTTGGAACAGACAGCCGTAAAGTAAAGAGAGCTGCATGCTGTGACCACACCAGCACTCCAGAAGGTAGAAGTCTGAGCTTCTATCCAATCAGTGTGTGCAACAATGTTTGCGGACAAGGTCAGACTTTTTTTGGGCACATGATGGGCCCTCAGGACTCCCGTTGTCTCTTCAGACTTCCCAGTTTCATCTTATAGCTAAACTCTGGAAATCGAAAAACGTGCACCCGACGCTGTTTTGACCGGAAATGAAGCTATATGAAAGGTGGTCTCTGATTTCTGCACGACACTGTACGTACATGTGGATTTTTAAACAAACATTCTTGCTCAAAATAAAAATCAATTAGCATATAATAATAATAACAACAACAACATTACAATAACAATATCATACATACGAATAAACATCACAGCAGTGCTCAAGCACCGCAGCCGGAGAGGAAATTAAAAAAAAAAAAAAAACAACCTGAAGAGAAAGGACGACAACAAAGGGGCCCATGAGCAAAGCGTCTAATGCTTTTATGCGAACCCCTCAAACCCCCTCAAACCACACACACACACACACACACACACACACACACACTCTCCCGCTGGGTTGGCCTGGTCTGGATGAGGACGAGGGGCCTGTGAGAGCGTACGTCTGGCCTTTTAGTCTCCAGCGGCCATCTGCCACCCAGAGTCGGGCTGTGGCGTGCGTGCGCGTGAGACAAAAGCAGCCTGTCTGCTTGACCTCGGCTAGACGGGCCTGACGGGCGACGGCGTGCTCCAGGGAGAGGATTCGCGACACAATGACATGTGCGCACGTGTCTGGTAAGAGGGGGAGGAGAGCGTGGGCACAAAGAGACGGATGGATGTAGAGAGGGAGGACGGGCGAACGGATGGCACACGAACACAAAAAGAAATCAGGAATTCCCTGGTAGCCCCCCGAGCTGCTAGTGTTCTAACCTCTAAAGCTGACACAGACCCCCTGCCTCCCCTCTTCTGTCTCGACCTCACGCACACCATCATTTGTTTGCATGTACGGTCGTACAGCCAAACGCGCGTACCGAGTTCAAACAGATCTGATGGTAAGGTTTATTAGTTACTGTTTACTGAACATGAAATACAAAACGTGCCCTAACTGTTATACAGGCCTTAGTTTAGGTTTTATGTGTTAATACAGGCTCGAAAAGGTGCTGAGGTGGTTCTCTGAGGTCCTCCGAGGGCATCTTTAGTGTGCTTTTTAAAAAATATGAGAAAATCAACAAAAAACTTTAAGTCGCTGGAGCCCAAACTTTTGCATCTTACTACACGGCACTGTGCAGAGATCTCAGGCAACTGTTAATTCATATTTGCAGTATGTGCCCTATGCACAAATCTCATAGGGCAACAGAATGAATAAAAACAAAACATTAAAAAAAGAGTTTTTGTCCTCCTGCTTGGTTAAAAGGCCCATATCCTGTCTTCTTTAGGAGTGGCTGCATTTGGGCGTGCCAAAGACCATAGTGTGAAGGACGTAGTTGAATCTGCAGGTGTGTGGAAGCGTACGGTCAAACGGGTCTACCAGAAGTGGCTAAAGGCATCCACCAAATCTGGACCAGCTGCACAATTCTTTGATGCAAGAGTCTGAACATTGATGTGGCTACATCCAGAAACATGTCCAGTCCATGCCAAATCCAGTGCTTGTGGAGGTATACAGCCCTGCAGGTGTATAAAGACATTGGAAAATGGACCGGAATGATGGTCAAAACCATGAAAGTATATGTGGCCACTTTAGATGCAGCTCCAGAAAACCACTACGAGGAGAACAGCAGCTACAAGATTAGATTGGTGGACTGGATCCATATAACATGCACACCTCAGGATAATTCCTGAGTAGTACATACACTATCTTTAGCACACTGTTCAGTGTGTTAGTATCCGGTTTGGGACGTGGCCGCAGTAACGCAGTGGGACATCTCAGCAGTACATCACCAAACCAAATGAAATATAGCACTTAAATATTAAACACTTAAATGTAGTTTAAAAATGATATTTAAAAGTTAAAAACAGCATTTTAGTGTCTTGGCTGGACTGTTTATGCCCCTTTATCATCTCATAATAAACTGAGTTTGCATGATTTCAATGGAATACTATGAATATGGACCGGGAACGGTATGTTTTGAAACTTTCATACTCAAAGCAGTTTCAGTTTTACACATGGGCCCTTTAAATTTCATCAGCTGATTTAATTTAATGATGAGCCGACTGAGGTATCAGATCAGAACTATCAATGATGTGTTGCTGCTACGAGTGGAGGCCTGGAAATGATGAAATGAACACACTGATGTACTATATACATAATCAATATTTATGCTATTAGTATTTAGGCTAATATTAGTGTTTTATGAGCCACTGCCCAAATAAACTGGCCAAATCGTGTTTGCTGTATGTGCGTAAATGCGTACGCATATGTGATTCTCAGTGATGATCCCATGCGCCCCTATCTGAACTAAAAGCTCCTCATGTTTGCTCATGTTTATGTATGCAGCATTTCTTTATGTTTGTTGATGTAATGGGGCGTCTGGCTTCACGTCTGGACCGTATCGTTAACATGCAGACGTGGAACAAAGACAGGGGAACATACATATTCATTCAAATTTGCATATCATTAGCCTTTCACCCTCGACCCCTAGGCCAACCCAGCGCACTTATCCGCACCATACCATCCATCCATCCATTCATCCGTCCATCCGTCATCTATCCACTCACCCACTGCAAGAATAAAACATCGACCAGCGGACAAGCACTGCAGTGGAAACGGAACCATTCATCCTTCTATTTCGTCATTCGTTCATTAGTCCATCCATTTACCTACATATCTCATCATCCATCCACTGAGGCGCAATCCATCCAGCCACTGCAAAAATAAACGTGGCCATGCACTCCAGTGGAGGAGGACATTTACCTATTCATCTTTCTGTTTCGCCCATTCACTCATTCATTCATTCAGACACCCATCTGTTTATCCATGTATCCTTTCAACAATACATCCATCCACTGCAGTGCAATCCATGTACTAATTAACGCAGCACAACCCATCCATCCATCCATCCATCCATCCATCTATCCGTCCCTCCATTGTATGCTGCAAGAGTAAACAAGGAGTGGACTGCAGTGGGAGAGGATAAGAATCCATCCGTCTGTCCGTCCGTCCATCCACTACAGTGCAATCCATCCAGCCATCGCATGAATAAACTTCAAACAGTGGTCAGGCACTGCAGTGGAAGAGGAAATTTATCCATTCATCTCTTTACCCATCCATCCATCCATCCATCCATCCAGGTCCAGCCCTCTCTTGTAGCAGAATCCTATCTTCACACACACAAACACACACACACACACACAAACGTGTGTGCATTAATGTGCGTGTTAGTATTAGTGTCACGCGGTCAGTTTCTGGATGGTCCTGTTGTAGTACTGAGTGGTCAGGGCCTCCAGTGGGCTCCAGTGGTGGGCGTGGAGCTCAATGACCTCCATCAGCAGTGAGCGTGTGAGTTGAGACTCAGATGGACACAGCATCTTATCTCTGACCGCCGCTAGCAGCTCCGTCATCATCTCCGGCAACTGCTCCTCCAGCAGACGACCTGCACTCTGCAGCTGAAACACACACACACACAGAGATGTTTTCATGCAATGTCAGGACTTACATATATCCTATAGATATGATACAGAGAGCTGAAGTCACAGAGCGTGGTATTTAAAACCATTCATCTCAGTACTGAGCGTGTTTGTGCTCAAAATAACACAAAGAATCATTAGAATAAATGCATTATGAAGCGCTGATACTGGTACTGGATGATTACCAAACACTGGGCTGTCATGAGAAGAGGTCCGGAAAGGGTAAAACCCCGGCATACATAAAACAGCAGTTATTACAGAAATATTATTTGTATTTACTGTGAAATAAATGTTTTTTTCTGTGCAAATAAACACGTACAAAACAGATACATTCAAACATCTCATAAACACACACACGGTCATCATCCCCTAGAGAGGGAAGGTATAACCGGAGAGAGTCGAGAGAAAGAGAATAAGACTAAATAGGGAATGAGGGAACATGAAGTCCGGAGGAACAACAGGAAGAATAAAGTGGTGGGGCAGAAAGGAAAGGTCAGAGGTCATGGCTGGATGTTGGATAAGTACTGGGTATAAGTGCTGGGGCTGCAAAAGCTACACAAGAGGAGAGGGAGGGAGGGAGAGGGAGAGAGAAAGTAAGAAAGAGAGAGAGAGAAAGAGAGAGAGAGAGAAAATGAGAACAAGACATAGTGAAAGAGAGAGAGACAGAGGTATAGACTCCTGATGGCCAGACTCTGTGTCTCCTCCTGATCCAGTTTATGGGCACTCGCACGCTCTCTCTCTCTCTCTCTCTCTCTCTCTCTCTCTCTCTCTCTCTCTCNCTCGCACGCTCTCTCTCTCTCTCTCTCTCTCTCTCTCTCTCTCTCTCTCTCTCTCTCTCACTTCACTCTAAACACACTGTCTGGAGCCACACACACATACACACACACAGTCAGACACCGTCAGACACACACAGAGTGAGACACACACAGAGTGAGACACACACAGAGTCAGACACACAAAGAGTCAGACACACAAAGAGTCAGACACACAAAGAGTCAGACACACAGAGTCAGACACACCAGTTCACTAGAAACCATCATTACGCTGCTCATAACAGACACAGGCGATAGAGGAAGCGATGAGAGAAGCTTGAAGACCCAAACAGAACACAAGTTATTCTGGAGGAACACAGTCCACACACACCACATCCGGGAACTCTGGCATGAGACGCGCCTCCGCCCCTTTTGGGGAGGAAAACAATGACACTCGTTCTAGACTGCAATGTAAAATAGCAGCACAAAACCAACCCAACAGAGAACCTGCAGAACTGAATTAGTGTCTTTGGGTCATATGTAAACTGTGCCAGCTGAGTTTAAGACCAGTCTGCAGCCTTCGAACACAAACCATACATCAAAAAGATACATTAAAGCAATCCAGGCTCAAACCTCCTTCAACAAGTGGCGCATGCATGGAAATGAACTGCTGTTTGTGTGACACCACAAAATCATGGAAAGCAGACCGTTAGAAGAGGTTTATTGCCAGACCCAGCATCAAGCTGGCGCAGTAACCCCAGTAAACGGGCCTGAAACCTCAACAACGATTAACATACATAAACTCGTTTTTGAAAGGGAGCAGGGCTCTATTTTATCCCATCCTATGGGTCCTTCAAACCCTACAAGAACCTCTTCAGCTCTGTTCCTGTACGTAAAGGAATGCCGGGTGTCGCTGACCTGCCTAGCCCCGTTAGCGCTATTCTCATATACTTATGATGAGACGGCTAAATTAGACGCTGCGCTAGCGAAGCCTAGGGTTTGGTTCGCTAAATGAGGAGTTTTTGCGGGACATCACCTCATGCGAGCTAATTATTGATATTCTACCCCCTTATAAAGCAGCAAGCGCGCTCCATGTGGCGCCCCCCCTCCCCACTCAAAAGGGCTGATTATGTACCCCAAACATACAGTAATTACAAACAGGGCCGACGCAAACCTGGGTGTTTGGGTCTTCGCAGGGACCTAATTACACTCTGAAAGGTAATTAGGTATAATTCTTAGTCTGCTGGAGGGCTGGTTAAGTCCATGCATTAGTCTGGCTGGCCGCACCAACCAGCATTATCTAAATGGGAATACGGTGGAGCCACTGCTGTGCTGAAGTCAGGACAAACAGGTTTGCTCTCAAATGTCCCTGTAAAGGACTTATTTAAAGTGTCCTTGGTTTCACCTACGTTTACCTTCCAGTGGGCCTTAACAGGAAACTCCACCCATGTTTCTACTTTTCTGTGCAACGGAACGGTTAAGATGTGAACAGTCACTCGGGAGTGTTTTGAGGCTCTGTTCTGGAGGAAGCTACTGAGTGAGGACTGTTCACAGTGCTGTGGACAGGAACCAAACGTCCACCTCTAAAATCTCCCCAACGGGAAAGTTATTCCGATTATGAAGGTACTGCAGGAGGCATGAGACGCTCTTTATTGCACCTCTTATTAAATAACTGAATGTACATTGTATAGCCAAATGCCTGTGGACACTTACATACTGCACCCACATGTGATTGTTTGACACCCCATTCCAAAGGCACTTCCATTCATACACAAGTTAGCTCCCTGTTCACTGTATCAGCCTGGATTCATCTGGGAAGGCTTTCCACAACATTCTGTAGTGCGTCTGTGGGAATTTGTGCCCATTTGTGAGGTCAGACACTGATGTGGGACGTTGTGGGTTTCGTTCACTGTCGATGCTCCAATTCATCCCAGAGGTGTTCTGTGGGGTTGAGGTCAGAGCTCTGTGCAGGTCACTGGAGTTCCTCCACACCAAACTGTCATTATGGAGCTGGCTTTGTGCACAGTCATGCTGGAACAGGAAAGGGTTTTGCTCAGCCATGGAAATCCATTTCATGAAGCTCCTGATGCACGTTGTTCTTGGGATGCTTGGGCTTCCTGAGGCAGGTTGGAAATCTGCAGTGAGTGATGAAACAGCCCTGCTCTATGCGTGTGTGTGGTCCACCTCTTCATGCGCCAAACTGTTGCTGTTCCTAGATGCCTCCATTTCGCAATAGCAGCACTTACAGTTGTCCGGGGCAGCTCTATTGGACAGAAACGTCACACACTGACTTGGGGTAGGACGTGGCTACAACAGTACCACGTCTAAAGTCACTGAGCTCCTCAGTACGCCACATTTCACTGCCAGTGCTTGTCCATGGAGACTGCATGGCTAGGTGCTTGATTTTATATAGCCATTGGCAATGGGTGTGGCTGAAACACTTGAACTCATTAGGAAGGGTGTCCACATACTTTTGGCAATAAAATGTACACTTGTGTCTTGTATCATGCTGTCTGTGTTTGTGTATACTGTGTGTGTACTTTTTGTATACTACGTGTGTACTCTGTATACTGTGTGTGTACT
>JAVGWN010003121.1:0-10545 GCA_034552555.1 Semaprochilodus insignis | reverse complement strand
TAATCTATGTGTCAACATGACGTATAGCCTGTATACAGAACCAGGTGTGGTTCTCTTATAAGAACATCTGAGAACTTCCTGAGTTTATGAGAATTGGTTTAAGAAACGCTGGGTCTCGTTCACCACCGTCTCCCTGAGCTTGTTTGTAAACACGTTCTTGAGAAAGAGCCTAAACAGCAGAGTACGTCAGATTGATGGGGTGTTCTTATACCACAGAACTGTTCCGCCGTTGTGCTTTTGAGGGTGTGTAGATTCTGTTATTACGCAAGAGCTAACCCCAAACTAGAGAACATTGGTGCTCAGAATCTTCCTGAACACTGTGTAAGTGTGCTTAGAGAAGAACCTCTTCTTAAGATCGTTTGGTAAACGAGGTCCATTCTTACAAACTGCTTGGGGGTTTTCCTAAGATCCCTCATAAGTTTGTTTTCCTTAGGAAAGCTTTTGTGAATCCGGCCCTGGAGATCAATTTAACCGGATAATCAGATCAGTTTTGTTTATGCGGGGCTTTGTGCATCAGACGTCATCGTCCCAAACATGCTTGTTTAGGAGAAGGTGGGTGCAGAAACACTGAGAGAGGACCCAGACAGTTACTTCACAGTTTAATCTCATGGTTCTGATGTAGAAGGACTGACCAGGGTTTCCTAATGCTGTTCTAAGGTCAACTCCCGGTGGGGAAATCGTCAAGCATGGTGAAGTTAGGAGGCCGCCGTGAACTAGGATCCAATGACTCCGAATCCGATTTACATGCAGACACGTACAGGCTGCGGGTGTCCAGCGATATTGGATGTTTTGGATGGAGTCTGAACTTGCATCATCCACCCATGTGTAGAACAGAGGCCCTCTCGGTTTACATATGTAGTTACTTTGTTTTATTTATTTCTATTTTTATTCATAAACCACTTCTACATTTCTACTGGGATCGTCCTGAGGAGGATGGGTTCCCCCCTTAAGCCTGGTTCCTCTCGAGGTTTCTTCCTTACTCGAGGGAGTTTTTCCTCGCCACTGCTGCCTCTGGCTTGCTCACGGGGGGCTTGGACCCGGATTCCCTATACAAAAATATAAAAAGCGCTATACAAATAAATATTGATTGAATGATTGATACTCGTGTAGTATACTAATTTGTGTAAATTGTGACTTCAGATTGGGGTTTTTGGTGGCTTTGGTGGGGAAA
This sequence comes from Semaprochilodus insignis, assembly GCA_034552555.1. Classification (NCBI taxonomy): domain Eukaryota; kingdom Metazoa; phylum Chordata; class Actinopteri; order Characiformes; family Prochilodontidae; genus Semaprochilodus; species Semaprochilodus insignis. The sequence continues at coordinate 9,374 of JAVGWN010003121.1, read as the reverse complement.
TCACTGCTCTTTGGCCTCAAAAGCTGTGAAATGGTCTGATTTCAGTAAATTGATGTCTCTTTTGATAGAGTGTCCGTACGGTGAATGCGTGAACCTAGTCACACTAGCAGCTTGTGAGAAGTACACCAAAGAGAACTGCATTCCGGTGAGTCCCGGCCCACTTCCAGCACTGCCTTTATTTCGGTGTGAGGTTGTGCAGGATGCTGTAAACTGTGGAAACCCGAGAGAGTTCCTCCACCTCGCTTCAGAGCTGAAACTTCATGAACGCTTTGGCACAGGGCTGATCTCCCTGACTTCAGGAGCAATTAAGATCTCATTTGTTCATCACCGGATGAGCAGATGAACAGTGTCTTTGTGCAGGAAGCAGAATGTGGAGTTTCTCCGTTTCAGGAGCCGGGAGTCTGAGCTGATGTCGGAGATGCAGCTCCACCAAACAAAGCACCAAGCAAACAGGCTGATTGTATTTTCGCTTGTAAATAAGATCTGCTTCTTCACTCCCAGCAGAATGGACAAATGGGGACACTGGACTACTGTCCATGCTGGAACGGTGAAACTAGCATGTAGATCTTCATCACTTCGTTCAGAAGCTGAAGCTCTGAATTCTTCCACACTTAACTGGGTATTTGTAGGTTTGAGCTGTTTATTAGTGCTGGAGAAAAAGATCTAATTACTGGAACTCGGCGGCACCGTCATCCTGATTGTCGTCCTGCTAACACCAGAGGCGACTGTGATTGGTCAGTGGGTTTGCAGAAACTCACATAGGGTGAAAACAATGTCACATTTTTGCTGTTCAGTGTGTGAGGTACTGTCAGGTAGACATCTAGGGCACCTGCTCTGACTGATTTACTGCCATCCGAATAAATCTCACGAAGCAACGCGTTCAGTCTGTAACGGCCTTTTAGCACACCTAACCAGAACTGCCTGTAGAGAGTTTAACCATTCAAAAACTACCAAACACCCACACGCGGCAACATTCCAACCAGGGCTGACTGGCAGTCTGCACTTGGCTGTCTAGCCTGAAGTCCGGAAAAGTGGATAAGATGGTATTCATGGAGCTTTATCCATAGAAGATCATCACACCTTAAATTTTAATATATTTCTGTGTGCGGGTGATTGTAGAGCGGAACAATTTGGGGGAAATATAGAATTTAAGTTTATACAGTATCTGACAAGTACACCCCTCACATTCTCGTAAATAATGTGTTATATCTTTTCATGGGACAACACTGGAGATATGACACTCTGATACAATGTACGGTAGTCAGTGTACAGCTCGTATAACGGTGTAAATTTGCTGTGCCCTCAGAATAACTCAACACACAGCCATTAATGTCTAAACTGCTGGCAACGAAAGTGAAAATGGCCAAATTGGGCCCAAAGTGTCAGTGTTTTGTGGCCACCATTATTTTCCAGAACTGCCTGAACTCTCTTGGACATGGAGTTCACTAGAGCTTCACAGGTTACCGCTGGACTCCTCTAATACTTCATGACCACATCACAGAGCTGGTGGATGTTCGAGACCTTGCGCTCCTCCACCTTCCGTTTGAGGATGCCCCACAGATGCTCAATAGGGTTTAGGTCTGGAGGCATGCTTGGCCAGTCCAGCACCTTCACCCTCAGTTTCTTTAGCAAGGCAGTGGTGGTCTTGGAGGTTTGGGGTCATGTTGGATTATTGCCCTGCGGCCCAGTTGTGTGTGTGTGTGTGTGTGTGTGTGTGTGTGTGTGTGTGTGTGTGTGTGAGAGAGATAGAGGCCTTTGTTCTCCAGTGGTGGAATGTAGAATGCTAAACTACCTGTTCTGTGTTATTAGACTGAAAGTATATAATTAAATAAAATTGTGGCTCCTGTGATTTGAAAATTTCTCTCTTTTGAATTGCAACTTGAATATGATAACGATTAGCCGTTCAGCCCTCGATAGATGATGTGATATGCTAACAGATGTGAATGTAATGGCAGCACAGATGCCTACAAACAGAAGCAGTGCATGATGCACATGACAAGATGGCTCACAGCTCCTACAACAGCACAACACCAAAATAAATATGATAAATGCAGAAGGTAAAACAGGGCGATCCGATGATCTGCTGTGTGATGTCGTATATTGCCGTACGTTCCGTTATGTCTTATTAACTGTAATAAATTAGCCGATCGCTGTTAGAACAAAGAAGCTCTTATAACTTAATCAGGGCTGCTGTAAGAGAGGACGGGATGGGATGGGTCCTCCTCAGTCTCCGTTACAGACAGCTACAGAGTGGACTGTCGTGCGGTTCTACTGTTTTAATTCAGTAATAATTCTCTGCAGGAAAGTCAGAATTCTCTCCACCAAAGAACAGCTGTGGATACAACCGTGTAATTTAACTCTCAAACCAGTGGTACAAATATCCGACAGCGGAATCTGATGGTGTCGTATTGAGAACAGTCAGTCAGCTACTTGTTACTGTACAGTGTAGGGTGAGTGGCTGTGTAAGAACCATGTAACTAGTTGCCTGCTGTGAGTTGCCTGCAAAGTCACTTAAATATATAGACATGTAGATGCTGTAAATTAGGCTGTGAGTTGTATCAGTGTGTCTTTAGGTCTGTGAACTTTTGCGGTGAGTAAACACGTTTAAGGCAGAAGCAAAAAAAAGCGTTTTTTTTGGTACTATTCTTTTCTGTTAATCTGATTTCTGAAAGCTGTTTTACGTTGATGTAGACTATGTGGCAATTGTGATTTAACCAGGACAAAAAAGATCAGAGATTTGTATTCAGTTTGTCACAGACTAGGAGAAAACACACAGGAATTTATCACCCATCAGTGTAGGGCTAAATGTTTGTTTGTTTGTTTGTTTGTTTGTTTGTTTAAAGAAAAGAACAACGAAAAAATGATCTGCAAACCTGCAACCTATGTCTGCAACCTTTGTATCATATTCGTCTGTTTTGGTTTATTAATTTATTGTTAGACGTTTTGAAAGTGAATATTTACGTAGACGATTATTGGCCCTGCTTGATGCCTCACTAGCTGCTCATTCTGTCCTGGAGGCTCAACAAGTTCATCACGGGCAGTACTTCTGATCGGCTTTTTCATGAAACCTGTTCCCCGAGACTCTTGGAACTGAGTCTCAGATAAGTTGCGGGATACTTTGTCACACAGCTCAAATTCGTTTCATGAAGGTTTCGAGCAGCCACCTCTGATCTTCAAGGGTTCTTTAGCAACGGCTGTCGTTCTTATTTACAGAAGCATGAACGCTCATTTTGCATTTCAGTATGGCCTCAAAAATGGTTCTTCTGTTGTTCCAAGCTTGACATCATAACAGTAGAAGAGTCCTTTCAGCTGCTGTATAGGGCCATAGCCCCGTGAACCAGTGAAGAACCTTCTTCAGGAGTGTATAATAGTCTCTGTCCTTTCAGGATGCTGCTGTTCATGCACTTCATGTTCTCAGAACTGATCACAGTAACAATGTGCTGTCCTAACGCCTCGTTTCGAGGACACGAGGAAGTCCTGTAAACATCCACAGACCTCTCCGGGCACGGTAGCGGTGGTGATTTACACTCTGGGCTGTTTGCTGCGGCTGGTCTACTGACCTATATTTCCCCTCGCGCTGCATATAACGGCACATTTGACACTGAACCGTGTCACTCGGCGTCGGCTTTGATGGCACTTTAATTAGCCCTGAACGTTACTATTCATGGCTGAACGTTACTGTGGCGTTAGGAGCCTTTAGTGAGTGTTGGGTGTAGATCAGTTCTCAGATTATTCTCTTATTTATAATCCTATCAGAGCTCGGTCTCTGAACGCTGATCGGCTGGCTAAAGTAGCATCCCAGTGGATGTTACTGATATCAGTGTGTCTTGATAAGTCTGCTGACTGTGTCTGTGAGTAACTGTACTGTTCTACTCTGTCTGGTTAAACGAACCCTTTAAGGCATTTTGGTCATTTTATCTACTTCTGTTAATACTGTGGTTTCTGAAAGCTGTTAGGCGTTTATTTTGGCTAGGTGAAGAATGTGCTCTAGCCAAACCTCAGAAGGATCTGGAATCACTTTTGTCTGAGATTAACGTTTTGAAGAAAACACCTGAATGAGTTTCACACATCACTGTTGGTCTGAGGGATTTATTCAAATGTGTTTGTGTTAAAAACAGGACATTTAATTCAGATTATTGCATGTATAGTTATTTATAGGGAAGCACCGATCCAGCTTTTCCAGTTCCGATACCAGCACCGATACATAAACTCTGCATATCTGTGATACCCGATATGGATCCGATACCATTATTGAATGAATAAACCGTATACTTCACCGTGTTGGAGCGACGTACGGCACCAGGACTGACAAACACTACTTGACTAAGCTCACTCGTACAGCTGACTCTCTGGTTCGCTCCATGTTGGTGTTCCTGTTCGTAAGTCAAGTCTACTGTAAGGTCTCGGGTTCCTGCAGGTCCACCTCCGGCCACTCGGGGGAGACAAAGGGCAACCGATGAGCAATCAAGCGGCGAACGCTAACACCTGCAGCTCACACTACTTAAGCGTGAGAGTGCCGGGCCTTGGTTGCTCAGTCTGGAGTTCACATTGCCATGTGCACATGTCTCTCGTGACTAGCCGGTTCAAAGGTTTCGAGCCTCTCGGGGCAGGTCGCTTCTCCCCCTCTTCAGAGCGCACTCGCGCTGCTGATGTACCGAGAAAAAAAACTATTTCCAAGTCGGTTGTTCGGAGGGTTTCATAGTGAGGTTCCTTTTTTCGTTTGAGGAAATCGTTTAGTGTTGCTCCGTTTGTAAGTTTGTCCTCTGCACATTGAGAGTCCACTCTGCTGGGGAGCTGTTAGCCCACCTCGTAGTTCTGGTCTGTCATCACAGTGACCACCACGGTTCAAGCCTCATTGAGGTGCAACAGTTCATCTACAGGCACCGCACAAACATGCTATTGACGGCATAGCACACACAGTAAACGAATTAGAGTGGTGATCGGCCTAATTATCAGATATCCGATCCAGCTAATTTTATTAATACCGGAGCCGATATCAGATCCTAATATCAGATCGGTGCGTCCCTAAATATTTATAAAGTATTTGAAGTTGTGATATTGGTCAGATATTTTCCCTGAGTCACTGTACATCAGTCCCACATGATGCGACCCAGTCTAGGCTTGGGCCATGACAGAGTGGGAGTATAGATATGAATATGGTAGGACATGAAAGGGATATGGTTGCAGGTAACGAGAGGTGGAGAGATGAAGGGGGATGCGGTTTAAAGGAGAAGCAAGGCTGGAGTGAATAAGTGATGAAATATGTTGTAGGATTTTCTGGTAAACACCAGGATGGGTTTCAGGAAGGCCAGTGCTGAAGGTTTTACCCACCGCTAACTTACCTAAACATAAAGAGAAAAGACAGCCCGCTAACGTAACTCCCTCACTAGCCACCAAACAGACAAACAACCCACCTACCATAAGACCTGCTGTTCAGCCATACATTCACCTAAACAAACACCGCATCCAGCTATACGGGAATCGTCTTTTATACAGTGATGATAAAGCCTGAGAGTGATGCTGCTGGTTTTTGTTTATCAATCATCAATCAATCAATATTTATTCATATAGCACTTTTTACAACTAACGTTGTCTCAAAGCAGCTTCACAGAAAAGTAGTTCATATAAAGGAAAAGAAAAACACGTACATGTACAGACGTAGGAAAGGGAATCCGGGTCCAAGCCCTCCGTAAGCAAGCCAGAGACAACAGTGGCAGGGAAAAGCTCCCTTGGAGTAAGGAAGAACCTTGAGAGGAACCAGGCTCGAGGGGGGAACCCATCCTCCTCAGGTGGATCCCGGGTGAGGAGAGAAAGACAGAACTAACAGGAGAGGGAGCTCGGAGCATCTATTAGATACAGTCTGATTAATCCAGGAGTGCACAGGTGGAGCCGACCCATAGGTTCTCAGTTTAAGTGAGAGAGAGAGTTCAAGATCAGAACCAGAAACTGGTCATTGTAGACGTTGTAGTCATGTCGGGTGGTGGACTGGAGAGACCAGGGCAGGAGGCTCATGGTGGAGATGATGCTCAGGTGACTCTAGCCGCTCTGGGGGTTCCCATGTGTCAGTCAGGAGAAATGTTGTTCCTGTGCTTAACAAAGGAGAGAGAGACCGAGAGCGAGAGAGAGAGAGACAGCGAGACCGATTAGGAGGACTAAGGTAGGCATTGCAACTTGTTGTATGATTGAGCGTGTGTAGTCCTGAGAGTCCTGGAGAAGATTCCTCTGCGCTGGTAGCTCCTCAGTGTTATCCATCAGGATCGATCAGCTCACAGAAAGACAGATGAGGGAGAGAAGAACAGTTTGGATATTTAGTCCGTTTGTGGAGAGATGTAAATTGTCGTGGTTAACAGATGGTATCAGATAAAAATGCTTGAGCAGACAAGTAAGTTCTGAGTCTAGTTTTGAATGTAGAGAGTGTGTCTGAGTCCCGAACGGAGAAAGGGAGATTCCACAATTTTGGGGCTACACAAGAACAGCCTGGACCACCTGCTGTGGATCTTCTGATTCTAGGGACTGTCAGCAGGCTGGTACTGTGTGAGCGGAGGGCACGTGTGGGTTTGTAAGACTGAAGTAGTTCTCTAAGATACTGCGGGGCCATTTAATGATTTATACGTTAAGAGTAGAATCTCGTACTCCACAGTAACTTTAACCGGTGTCCAGTGGAGTGACGACAGTATTGGGGATATATGGTCATATGTCTTTGTTCTAGTTAGGACTCTTGCAGCTGCGTTCTGGACCAGCTGGAGCTCATGTAGAGCCTTACTGGAGCATCCTGCTAAAAGGGTGTTACAGTAATCCAGCCTAGAGGTTATAAAGGCATGCTCCAGCTTTACCGCGTCCTTTAAGGATAGGATATTCCGTAGTTCAGCGACGTTCTGCAGATGGAAGAACGCTGTCTTAACAATGTTACAGACATGTGCATCAAAAGACAGACAGGTGTCGAAGACGACGCTTAGTTTTTTAGAGCTTGGAGTAGTAGTGTGGCCATCTATATTCAGGACAGATCCGGATAGTTTAGTTCTCTCTGCATTGGGTCCAAGTAGCAGGACCTCAGTCTTGTTAGGATTAAGATGAAGGAAATTGGTAGCCATCCAGTCTTTGGTGTTATTAACACATTCTTCAAGTTTATTTAGGTTTAAAGCTCGTTTGGTTTGGCTGATATATAGAGTTGCGTGTCGTCTGCATAGCAGTGAAAGCTGACGTCCAAACTGCGGATTATGTTACCAAGAGGCTGCATGTAAAGAGAGAACGGAAGTGGCCCGAGCACTGACCCTTGAGGGACACCGTATCTTACTAGTGTATTAATAGAGTGTTTATTGTTGAAACTAATAAACTGATAGCGGTCAGTCAGATACGATCTGAACCAGGCTAAGGCCTGTCCTTTAATGCCAACCGGGTTTTGTAGCCTATCGAGGAGGATCTTGTGGTCAGTAGTTTACTGCTGTTGGGCAGGTAAGGACCGTGTGCGGTCTAGTTTTGGGCGTTTCGTGTTGAGGTGAAGTGCTCCGCTCTGTTTACCGGTGTTTCTGCTGCTCCTCCGTTCCCTCTGTGCGAGCCCATCCTGCATGATTTTGGAAAGCCACAGTGTAGCCTCCAGAGTTCTCCTTTTCTAGAGGAGACGTTTACAGATTTTCTGGTCTTTGTTTGTCTGCTTTTGTATGTTGATTCTTTAACATTGAGCCTTTTTTTTTTTTTTTTTTTTTGTGTGTTTATTAATTTAAAAATGGTATCGGATCGATATCGGGTATAGACAGATATGCAGAGTTTATGTATCGGAGCTGGAAAAGCTGGATCGGTGCATCCCTAACACACACTGCCTCAAAAAGAGAGTCCATCTCAATGTACAGGTCTCAAACGATGTCAGTCAACGTCATACTGATGAAGTTCTGATGGTCACCAGTAGATAATTCACTCGCATCCTCAGAAGACACGACCTTCACCAAGTGTAAACTGAGTTCTCTCTCGGTTCTCTTTCTGTCAGCAGATTACGTCTCCACCAGAGAGCTCTGAAACAGGCACGGTACAGCTGGGCTATATGACGTATACGTGGTGTTGTTGTACATGTGGTATGTGGCCGGTACTTGTAGAAACTCTGTTCAGCTGCTTGTTTCTTTAGAAGGAGAGCAGTGTTAGTCATGCTGAACTGGATTTGGTACAGGACCTTTTGTACAAAGATTGTATTCCTAGTTTTGTTAGATAGATAGATAGATAGATAGATAGATAGATACTTTATTGATCCTCAATGAAATCTAGCAGCCAGTAGCAGTTTCACAGTACAGCACAGTAAAATAAACAAAGAGGGTTATACAGTATGAACCTAAGTGGGTCGGTACCGGCTCAGCAATATTATTAACTATTAAACTATAAATAGTCCAGATCAATATGGATAAATATATCTCACTTTACAATGAGGCAAGAAATATATACAAGAAAGTCTATCTACAAAAATACAAATATAACTGTAGACCCGTAGACAATATGTAAAACTCCCGGGGATAAACTTCCAGCTGATCCGCTCATGTGGAAAAATGAATTGACGTTGTGCATCACAAATATTTATTATTCACACTATTTCTGATAATAATAAGCACTGCAGTGTTATATAGTTACCATATTTCCCAGCTCCCCATCTATGGGAGAATAAATAACTAGTCAGGAATTACAGTGTGGGAGTGTGTAGCAGGGGTTTGATGTGGAGAAGAATGTGGTCTTCAGTCACGCATCTCGTCAGTTTCCACATCAGTCAGAAGTTTATCAAGAGTAAACGCAGTATACAAAAGCTTAGCTGCGGTTACAATAATTCACAGATATGGTCCAGGTTTACTGGCGTACTGAGGACGGACAGCGCTGACACGGGGGGCGGATAGCACCTGCCTGGGTTCTGGTTTTGAAGCTTGTGTAAAATAAATTCAGTCAATATACAGTAGATCGTGTTGTTGTGTGTTTTTTTTTTATTTTTTATTTTTTATTCCAATATTTAAGTAAAATTAAGGTTGTCGTATCCAGTTGTTTTGGTGTCTGAGATGATCCAGGAGTGTTTCAGTGGATCCAGTTCCTACCCATTGTACTTATCCTCATCTGTTCCAGTTCAGCTGTGGTAGTGGTATAGCCAGATGTCTGTCCACAACCTGCAGCAGTGAGGAACATCCTCAGAAGATAGAGCTCTGAATGTCTGTAGAGTGGAACGTGTTTAGACAGAGGACAATGGAAATCCAGCTCCAGCGCTTCCACTCTAGTTAATCCAGCAGCCTGATGTAGGTGGTTTGCAGGCAAACTGAGAGTGAGCAGCCTTCACGCTTTTGGATAGTTAGGGTGTTGTACTGATGTGTGAGTCAGAGTATCAGATCTGCACTTCCCACTCTCTGTGTGTGTGT
>JAVGWN010003120.1:0-10548 GCA_034552555.1 Semaprochilodus insignis | reverse complement strand
CATATATATATATATATATATATATATACACACATTTACATTTATCTAAATATATATTTTTAAATAGGTTAGTTGTTAATTTCACCCATGCAAGAAATTGAAACCCACTCCCATGCTCCAACACCTCGTATTGGGACCCATGAGGCCTGCAGAGGAACACGAGAATGCAGACTTCTAGTCCAAAGTCATTTACAAGAGGATCTTCATTCATTAAACAGGAATTCCAGCAATTTTTCTGTTTTTGAAGTTTCCATATAATTCAGTCAAAGTTCAAAGCAAACGTGAAATCTTTCACTTTAGAGAACCTACAGTGGTGGTGGTGATGGGAACCAGGGGTCTCCATGTCTACAACACGCACATGGACATTGTATCTACTATCTAAACCACCAGTGAATCTACATGTGTCTTCTGAGTTTATATGGAATATTGGTGATGGGAAAACTTAACTGATGGTGAAAAATTCCCCCTAATTTTTTTTACTGTCGCACATCTACATGCCCTTAATGGAGCCAAAACTAACCACCAAACCACTGTCAAAGAAAAACAAGTACCGTATTCATAACCATTTCATGCTGTAACTTTCCATGAGGAAGCTTTCAGACGTGGACGTCTGGTTCCATTCACCACCACTGTGAACGGCTGAATTGAGTAGAGCGGAGCGTTTGACACCAAACCACTCCGAACGAACATCCTTAGCCATTCCATTATGCAGTAATCACTGGAAGAAGAAGTGATCAGTGGAATTTCACCCATTAACCTAATCAATAAGAACAGTAGCTGTACACACCCGATAGTAGTCCATGCTGTAGATGTCTCTGGACATGCCGAAGTCTCCGATCTTGACCAGTAGGCCGTTCCCCACCAGGCAGTTTCGCGTGGCCAGGTCGCGGTGCACGAAGTGCTGCGAGGAGAGATACACCATCCCAGCTGCAATCTGAGTGGCAATGTGCAACATCTGCGAAAGTCCCAGCTCCCCATTGCTCTGCATCGGATGGCCGTCCACCAAGATTGTGGAATCTGGACCGTGGGCCCTGAGGAGGTGAAGAAGGGAACGGTAAGAGGAGGTTACTTATCTGCTTGTTAAGCTGCAGCGTATCGTCCTTCGTGTCCGGGTCGTGACCTCTGCTGAGGTTTTCATTGTTTGACTAGATTAAAATAAATAAATAAATAAATAAAACTACTCGGTTATTATTCCAGCTCTTTCCTTGTGATGGGAATTTGTGTCACAGGGCTGTAATATTAGCTAACTCGCGAACCTAGCTAACCTACTGGCAAAAGCTATACTGGCCTTTAAAGTGGAGAACAACACAGTTTGATGTCCCTGGGCTTTAATGTTAGCTAGCTAGTGAACCTAGGTAACATAGCTAACGTTAGCGCCCACTGACAAAAGCCGAAGGGACCGTTCGAAGATCTCCTTGATACAGTCTATGGGTGTTTCTTGCTATGAATTCACATCTTTGTGTTCCGGTTGTCAGACTTCAGTTGTCAGTCAGATGAGCTGACAAAGGCAGAAATCACTAGCTAAGGCAGAGCTGAAGCTAGCTAGCTAGCTAAGGCTAGCTATCTTCACTTTAGCTGAGCAGCACATAAAAACAGCTCACTACCGGAACATGAAGATGTGGGTTCATAGCAAGAAACACCCTATAAAACCCACAGACGGTATCAGGGAGATCTTCGAACGGTCCCTTCGGCTTTTGTCAGCGGGTGCTAACGTTAGCTATGGTACCTGGGGTCACTAGCTAGCTAACATTAGAGCCCAGGGACATCAAACTGTGTTGTTCGTCACTGGTGTGAGAACTGTAACTCAGCTTATCAGCTGCAGACTCTCCTCTTCTCTTTCACAACACAAGGAAAGGGAGAGAACGGTAACTGAGTAGTTTATTCGACTCAAACAACAACAAGGAACACAGAACTGCTCAGTAGAGGCTCAGACCCGGATGTGTTGACAAGCAGATTGGAGCTGAAGGAATTTAGACCCTTTGTACCCCACAATGGTCCCTGAATAAACAAGGAACCGACTGTGGAAAGGCTTACAGGTTCTGTGACGGTCTTCGGTTTTGGGGGTCTGCAGAAGTGGCTATTTACGTCACACTTAGCAATCAGGTTATTTTATACAAGCTGGCCAGTGCTGATCTCTCTGCCGTTCTGTATGACGACGGAGGCAAGGCAGATGTGTGTAGGAGAGTCCTGCGAAAGGTCACGATATGCAAAAAAGCTGCCTTACAGTCTCCGCGAACGGTCCGGCGGTTAACCCGTGAGCCGCATACCAACGTGCCTTAATTCGGAAGCAGCTCAAGGCGAAGCGGAATCACAAGTTTTGTTTTCGTCCTTCACGCCAAACAGAAACCACCTGTTGTTTGGCTTTGTGGCTTTGCTGATTTGCCCGCCCCCTTCCCCACTCTCGCTGAAAATAGCTTTCGGCTGATTGCGGCCGGATTTGCATACGTCGGCTGCTTAAATGTGCTTCAGCGTAATTTCTGCCTCTCTGATAGTGCTGGCAAGGGAACCGCCCCCTCGCCAGTGTGTTGGAGAGCTAACAATCAAGCAGTCTCGGAGTTAGAGAAGCTATTTTGCATGTAAAACACACTCAGGCTTGTCCTGTGAGCTGGAAACCGAGCCGTCTTTAGGCCTGTTTAATTCCGCACACGCCGCGTCCGCGTACGGCCTAATTGGAGTCGGCGACCAGCATCTTTGATGCACAGGAAAACCGTCCGGCCTCGCGTCGTTACTGCAGTCTGTAGACGAGTTTCGTCATTTGCTTTCTTAGAGAACGCTAACTCAGCTGAGCCCAGAGAAAGCCTTCGTGTGAGGGGCTAAACGCAACTCGGGTCACAAAGGAATTACCTAATCTCATATCACAGTGCTCTGCTGTAATCAGTTTGCTCTAAAGCGGCAGCCTCCACTTTTCCCCGGAGAAGTGCAGCCGGTTTGAATTTTGTGACTTTCACAGAAAGGCATCAGCACATGAAGATTTTCCATATTTAAGACCAGAAAATTAGGTGGAAGAGGAGCACATGCTACTATTACCGAGATCCAACTTGATCATGATTCCTTAGGAAGTGGTTTAATGTGTCATGAATTCCCAAACTGAACGCATTACAACAGGTAACTGAAGGACGTCAGAGTCTAGTTGCACCCAGAAGGAGGTGTGGGATTGCAGGTCTGTTGGGAAGGAAGATAAAGGTTACCAGGATCAATAACTGATGATCAATTTAGACTGATATGATCAATATTTATTGAGCTACACATACAGAAGTCTGTCTCTCAGTATGGCGTCGGGCCGCCGTGTTTGCTAACCCAACACGCCAGACGTCTCGGCATCATGGAGCTGTAGAGGTTCCTAATGGTGTCCTGTGATAATCCATCCCATGCAGCTTGAATATCCTCACACAGTTCCTGCAGATGGTGCGGTAGGGGTGGAGGTGGAGTGACACCAGGCCTTCTGGACACGTGATGTGTGACAACAAGCCGTTCATCTTGGCGCTGACCACGGTGCCGCCAGACAAAAGCGGGACTCGTCACTGAAGATGACCCAACGCCATTCTGAGTCACTCCATGACAGTCTGGTACGACACCATTGCAGTCTTTGGTGACGGTGACGTGGTGTTAAGGACAGTCGTGGTAACGGTCTGTGTACATGTAGTCCTGCGTGGTGCAGCCGTCTGCCAATGGTGCTGCACTAACAGGATGACTCATGGAGGACACCACTGCTCGCTGGATGTCTGTAATCGTGGCCGAGTGTGAAACTTGAATCATTAGCATGTCTCACAATGTCAAACCTACACACCAAGCTTCATCCCTGTGGGTTGACTCCTTCTGGGTGTGTTTGTGATTATGTAGGGTGCCCCATGTAAGAAAAGCTCTGAGCTGCTAAATTCATATTGATTGATTAAACTATGCGTATGAACTTCAAACTGGCCCTGATGTATATGTGTGCTGACTTGGTCTAATTGTATATGATAAATAAGCTCCCCGGACAAAAAGGTGTCCCCTCTGTGATGTCCTGGGGGGGGGGGGGGGGGTTAATTAGGTGGAAATGGGTTCTTTGGAGGTGACAGCAAATGTGAACCACAGTGCCTACACTGAGCTGCTGGACAACCAGATTTCCCCCATAGCTTCTGACTGAGGAACACAACATTCCTATCCCAGTATTCCATGATGACAGTTCGTGTGTTCACAGGGCTGCAAATGTGGCTGATTGGTGTGAAAAACATTCAGGAGCATTCACACATCTGGACTGGCCCAGACAATCCCCAAATTTGAAAGCTCTTGGAAATATGTGGGAACAACCCGGAGCAACCGGTAAAACGCCATGGATGGCATCCACCAAATCTGGACCAACTGACCAGAGTGGAGGTATTACACACTATTAGGGGACTCGTTTACTGTCAAGTGAGCTTACATGTATGGACTGCACTAAGTTTATATCATTCAAAGAAGTCTGGAGCCTCGCTTTCATAAGCCCGTGGTCCATGCATGTTGTACCCTTACACCTGAATTACCCCTGCACCATTACCCTGCGCTCGCTACAGCTACGTTACATAATAATAAGGGCCACTTTCATATGATTACACCAGTCTAGCCAAAGAAAATGTGACACAGCCAGAACAAACAGTCAGTTCGTGAGCACATGGCGTGCTATCTTCCTTACACGTCCACTGTAGCTTGGCAGTCTGTCACGTCCTGTTAAATTTCTCAGGACAGAAACAATCATCAAAATGCATGTCTGTCAGGAGTGGCAGCGTGGCACCGGAGTGATAAACGGCAATTTAGTCCAGCAAAACAGGAAGTTTCATTGCTGCTCTGGCGCTGACTCTCCAGGGTCAGTCTTTCTTTACTCAAAGCTCGGTGCCCCCTTACCTCAGAAACTTGTTGAGATCTCCGTGCTTCATGTACTCAAACACCATGATGAGAGGATCGCCGTCCACACACACGCCATAAAACTTGACGATGTGATCGTGCTGGAGGTTAGTAAGTAGCTCGGCCTCTCTCTGGAAGTCCTTCCTGGCGGCCATTGTCGGATCTTTCAGGGTCTGTGAAGGCAAAACAGTTCATTTGAGGGTCTAGGGAACAATCCAAATTCTATCCTGGAGAAACAGGAATGAGCTTCTCAGTGAATTAGCAGTGATCGGTGATGACGCATTTCTTGTACAGTGAGAAACAGCTTGGGGGATGTGTGTTAACATGTTTGCCACATAAAGTACAGATGAAGAGAACCCAATAAATCAGATAACTCAAAATACATGTTGTTTTTCACTCAGCATGAGAACCTATGGGTTCAGGAGCTGGTGTGACCCTCTAGAACAGCAACGACCCCTACCAAACTGTTGATCAGTCCAGCTCATTGAATCTCGGCCTGTTCCTCCTTGTAGAACCGCTTCAGCTGTGTTATGTTGGTGATCTTCCTTGCAGGAGCAGCACGTCTGAAGTTCTACCTCAACATTCTACCGGATTAAGGTCTGGACTTCGACCCAGCTAGCCAAAAATGTTCCCTTTCTTCTACTGAAATCACTCTTTGTAGACCAACTGGTGTTTTTAGGGTCGATGTCTTTTTGCAGGACCCAACTTTTGTTCAGGGTCAGTTCACGGACGGATGCTCTAACATTCTCTTGTGTAATTTCTTGATCCAGAATACATAGCTTCATCAAATGTGGCATGCGGGTCCTGATCCAGTAGGGTAATCGTAGTGGTCATTATCGTTTTACTGGACCCACCTTTTGTTTGGAGTGGGTTCATGGATGGATTCTCATGTGGAATATCTTGATCTGATCCAGAACTCATAACTTCATCAAATAATGGCACGCTGATCTGGTACTGATCCAGTAGAAGCAAAACTGCCCCAAACTGTGATACTGCCACCACCATGTTTCACAGTCGGGATGAGGTTCTTATGTTAGAATGCCTGTGCTGAGTTTTTGCCAAACTGTCTGTCATCTGTCAAGCCATAAAGACCTATTAGGACCTTACCCATCCACATAACCCTAGTACAGTGGTCTTCTTGCTCATCCAGGTGGTCTTTAGGAAACTTTAAATGGGCTAATGTGTTTCTCCTGGAACACTGACACTGACCAGCGTAACAGAGGCCAGCAGGTCCCTAGACATTCCCCTGGGGTTCTTGATGATCTCCCACAATGTTCTACACCTTGGTCTTGGGGTCACTTTTGTTGGGTCACCACTCCCGGGAAGGGTAGCCATGGTGGTCATTGTCATTCTGTAGGACCCACCTTTTGTCCCAAGTCAGTTCATGGATGGATTCTCCTGTGGAATTACTTGGTGTGATCCAGAATTCTCAACTCCATCAAATAATGGCAAGCTGATTCTGATCCGGATCCAAGGATCTGCAGGCCTCTGTTACAGTGGTCAGTGTCAGTGTTCCAAACTGAGATCCTGCCACCACCATGTTTCATAGTCAGGATGAGGTTCTTATGTTGGAATGCCCGTGTCCAGTTTTTGCCAAACCCAACATCTCTCATTTAAGCCATAAGGATCTATTAGGGCCTTATCCTACCACATAACACTAGTACAGTGGTCTTCTGGCTCATCCAGGTGGTCTTTGGGAAACAGGCAGAAGTGCTTCTCCTGGAGAGTAGCGGCGTTCTTCATGCTATCATTCCATATGTAACGGGGGACACATGGCCAGTGTGTTCCTCTGGGGTTCTCCCAGAATATTCCAAGCCTTAGTCTTGGAGTCACCTTTGTTGGATCAGTCCTGGGAAGGGTAACCGTGGTGCTGGATTTCCTTCATTTGTCCTTCATTTGTCCGACTGGATCCGTTGACGGGAAGTCCATCATTTTCACATCACCAATAGTTTTGGAGCCTCCTCCAGCTTAATGAGGTCTTCTGAAATCTTATTTGGCCGAGACACGACATGCGCGTGTGATAAAGACCAGACCTTGATAGCGAAGACCCGGATTGATGTCATCGATCTGATTGAACTTCCTGACCCGAATGATCACCCAAACCAAACGGATCACTCTGGAGGTTCACATATCTTTGCCAACAGAGACATTTGATGTCGGATCACCGCGTCCAAGCCCAGATTGTTCTGTTTGGTTGCATCTGTGAGCGCGATCGTTAATCTGTCGTGAGTGAAGTAAACCCTCCTCCGGCAGCGGACTCCATCACACAGAAGATCAGAGACTCTCATCACACTGTCACAAACTTTCAGCTGATCCTCCAGACAGCTCCAGATAAGGGAACGCTCATTTCCTCAGTGTACCCTGTGACTTCTCCCACGCTCCATTAGTCTGGCACCGGGCGGTTCTTTCAGGAATATAACCCAATCAATTACAGTATAATTACCAAACTAACCGAACCTCAGCAGCGCACGGTGTAACCCGAGCGTCATTACGGAACTCCGAAGCTAATCTATCTGACAAAAGTTAAGGAATGTTCAGATGGCGCGTGGTGTAAACACCACAGATGGCTCACCAGTCCCCTGTCAAGGGATCTGTTCACTTCCTGGAGCTCAATGCCAACGTCCTTAACGGTCTCACCGCCCTGACTAGCAGTCTCACCATCTCACTGCAGCCTGCGGCCTGCCTGGTGTAAAGCTGTGAACTTTGTTCCAGTCCAGTGTTTCTGTTTTCTCGTTTCCCGATCAGCTGTGTGTTAGTGTTCCCGTATACTAAGCCAGGAAACTGGCCATTAAGAACCGGTTTACGGCACCTAAGCGAACAGTTTAATCACATTAATCTCAGTTTGTAAAGCTCTATATAACATCAGAATACATTTAAACACAGGATGCAGTGAAAACTGAAAACTGAATTTGGCATATGAGATGGTTAAGAGCATATGGGTTTGGTTCCAGATATCACCTGGACCTTTCCGAAGCTGCACGCTGTCTTTATTGCTGGATGTACCGTGGCAGCTTCTGAGCGAGCGAGTGCACCCATTCAGATTGAAATCAGTCTGGGTTATTGATTTAATTAGAGGTCTAATCAGGGCCATTAATGCAACTAATAATGATTAATTATTGAATATTGACATAATTTACAATAAATAACCTCTGATACATGAACAGTGGTGGACGAGGTGCACATGAACCTGAGTTAAAGTAGATCCCCAAAAGTAAAATCCTCCTCCAGTGTCAGTTCCTCCCGTTAGACCTCCACTGGAGTAACAGTACTAAAGTATTTCCCTCCAAATGTACTTAAGTATGGAGAGTAACAGGAGCATGATTTATTATGGCTCTAATGTCCGATTATCATTTCTGGAACAAGACTCTTAATCAGCTCAGTGTAGGTGAAGAGACTCGAGTGTCTCTCAGTCCACCAGCCTTTAATAGAAGATCAGTAATTAGTCTGACACTGACGTCTATTACAATCATCATCAGCACAGAACACTGAAGGAGAACAGGTTCCATTAGCTAGAACCAAGCTTGCTCCAACAGGTCAAAACAAGCTCAAAACAAAGTGAGCACTGTGCCCTGATTGGTGGGCTCGGTTCACATTTCTCTCGTTTGGACATGCTGCGTTTATATGCTCACATGAGCCAAAAGGAAGGACAGGTGTGGTCATAATGTCGTGGAGTAAACAGTCAGATATTAGACTGTGAAATGTAGCGGAGTCCCCCAAAACCGCAGCAGGGAACCACCGCCAGACGTGAACAGAGTAACCCTGTGTTCACACTAGCAGATGACAAGTCGCTTATATCACCCCAAGTTAGTCTCTTGTGGGCGTGTTCGAGGCTGCGTGCATTGTCTTGTGTGGGCATGTACAAGCTCCAGGAGAGCTAGCCAGTTTTGAAGCACCTATTAACAAATCTGTATGGAACTGCTTGCATTCGTAACTAGCTTTATTGGCTGGTTAGCATGCTGGCTAACCTAGCTAGCTATTACGTTGAGCTAACTCCCCAGAACTTCATTTCTCTACAGATGTTTAGATACATCATATGAAGTGGGGAAAGAGGAAACAACGGTTAGGAGCTTCTCCTCCATGTTCACCACCACACTGCTGAGAACTGGAACCAAATGCTGGTAGGAACTAAAAGCTCAGAGAGCAGAAGCTGGGGGGACCTTGAACCCCCATGTCTATGACTGGTCTGAAGAGTTTGTTGGAGCCAATCGTTTACAATGTCACATCACTGCGTCATAATTCGTCTGCATAAAGTTTAGAAAATCTTAACTCGATTTGTCACTTGTTGCTCTGTCACCGTGTTGCTTGTTGCTAAATTGTGGCTATTACCTGCTCTAATAGGAAATGTCTGGTCCCTCTGTCGCCTCCTAGTGTGAACACAGGGTAAGACTCTGTAATGCTTGTGAATATGATCTTAGTTATGTTATCTGAGCTTCATATTCCTGACCATCCGCAGAGCTCACCAGACCAAAAATGAGTCCCCTGGTGTGTTTAAGGNGTACGGTCATACGGGTCTACCAGCAGTGGATAAAATCCCAGTCTACAGGGAATTCTCCTCGGAATTGTGCCAGGGAAGGCATCCACCAAATCTGGCCCAACTGACCAATTCTTCGATCTAAGAGTGTCTGAACATTGATGTGGCTACATCCAGAACCTTGTCCAGTACATGCCCAATCCAGTCACAGCTGTTATTGGTGCTGGTGGAGGGATTACAGGCTGTTAGGTCGGTTTCAGTCACAGGGGACTCGTTTATTGTCCGGTGAGCTCTTTGTTTTTTACCTTATCTGGATTTCCTCATCGCATTTAAGTATGGATTGTAAAAAGAGGCAGCCAGTAAAGCTTTAGAGACGGTATTACATCTGTCCATCAGGAGCGTTCTGAGTTTATCTTCGTGGCAGAACGGTTTTGAATCGCTCGATTGCATTACAAGGGAAAGTTCAGGATGCTGAGAGTGCAGTTTTACAACTCTATCACATTACAAGTCCTAAAAAGTGGCACAAACCATATTACTGCTGGTAGAGCAAAACATTAGCGTCAGTAAAGCAGGACGTCTGGTTATATCACCACAGTACAGGAGAGGATCTGCCCTGAAGGCTCCATTCTGCCATCTATTTAAGTTCACTGTACGCTTGACGAGGCGCAGCAGCGGCGCTCGAAGGGATAGCGTAGAGCTGGAGGAAGATATACGAGCCCTAAAACATCAATATTACTAGCAGACCTGTCTGCCTTCTATAAAACAAAGGGCTAATGAACGTCGTCGCATCCGGGGGAAAAAAGGGCCTTACATAAAAGCTGCTGTCGCGAGCGTTCACCAGGAAGCAGCTCCTGAAAACACCGTCTCCGAGTGAGCCTCACACGCAATCTTCACTCCCAATCCCAAATGGAGGGGGCGAAATGGCAACCCCTGGCTGACTACAGCATTACCCGGAAAGGATGCGCGCGAGTACAGCCCGCATGAGGCCCGGCCTGGAGCACTGAAGCCAGCAGGCGGTACCTTTAATTGAAAAATCATTCCGCACCTTGACAGCTACCAGCATCTTATCCTTGGTAGGGCTCAGGTTGTAGCACTCTGCCAGGAAAACCTTTCCGAATGCGCCCTCTCCCAGTTCGCGCTTCAGGATGATATCCCGCCGGTTCACGAGCTGGACGTCTGAGAGAGAGACAGAGAGAGAGAGAGAGAGAGAGAGAGAG